>VMBQ01002680.1:86062-127379 GCA_007657795.1 Dreissena rostriformis
CTCAGCCAATAATGATGGGTTCATATATCGGCAATGTGTTCTATATCTTGGCCCCTTACCTAGCATTTGACTGAGCCAGTTTTATCTCCATATCGTCACATTCGTCGTCCGTGACACAGGACAGTTTGGACATCGCCTGGTAAGCCCGGTCAGCCTGGAAATGTACCGTATGGGTTACATATGACAAATTAACCCTTTACCACTCAGATACGCTATTAGATATGACAAATTGACCCTTTACCACTCAGATACGCTATTAGATATGACAAATTGACCCTTTACCACTCAGATACGCTATTAGATATGACAAATTAACCCTTTACCACTCAGTTATGCACTTTGACACATTTGTAGTCCCTTAGAAAATCCAATTTAATTTAAGACCTATCTTACTTTATTCAAATTTAAAAAGTTTTATTTCCAACCCTAAGGTACTGATGAGCAGCAAAAAGCATTAAACCAGAACAGACTGTATGTAGTTTAGTTGGAAGAGCACACTGAACACAGAGGCCTTCTCCTGGTCGCTGGTAGTCATAGCGACTGTGTTGAGCATTATCGTCATGGCATTTTCAGTGTGGTACTCCTCACTTTAATTGTGTGATACCACCCATTAAGGACTTTGTGGAAACAATTCCTACCTTTATTTGAAGTGGGTGTTAATGATTTTATGTTCAACATTTGATTTTCTCAATTTTAAACCATCTCATGAATATGAAAGATGAAAATTTTATAAAATATATAACATTTTCTGTTGTACCATAAACCAAATACATGAAGCCCATGTTCTTCTTAGCACAATGCAAATATTGGAACATTTACTTTTATGTGTTGCAGAATGAAAACTTGTGTATATATATATGTGTTGTTTAAAAAAATCTACACAAATCAGTTGGAATCCCCGAACAAAGTATTATGTTTTTAACATGAAATGGTTTTCTAATGTACAAACCAAAAGTATTTGCAATTGAATTTCTTTGATGTTCTGAACCTTGACATTTCTTGTGAGAAGCAGATGTTTTAAACACTACACTAAAATCTTTCAAAGCCTCAATAACATGTAATTTTAAATTTATTAAATGTTAGCAAGGGGACTCTGGAATTGAAATTAATTGCTTACATTTGCCCACATTATCAAAATGCTTTTTCAGGCACTTTTGAAAGTTACTTCAAAGAAGTATTGCCTTAACCAGGGGGATTGGTACTTAAGTCAACAAACATTTTTTTTTACAAATACAAATATGAAAGAGAACTACTAGATACAGGCCTTTTTCAAAGCATTTTCTGCCTCACTGTACTTCTTCATGGCAATCTGCGCCTTTCCCTGTATGTAGTTTAGTCGGAAGAGCACACTGAACACAGAGGCCTTTTCCTGATCACTGGTTGTCATAGCAACCGTGTTGAGCATTATAGTCATGGCATTTTCAGTGTGGTACTCCGCTTGGGCTGTGAAATCTGTTGGAAAAAAGGGGCAAAAAATACTTAATTATTTATAAAATAATATAAAATGGATAATATTTATTTGATAAGAATGTTTATATATTATCTACAAAGAAAAATTCCAAAGATATCAAAGCTTTGTAAAAGTGAAGGATCCTCACTTTGAATTGTGTGATACCACCCAAAATCTATTGGATGGGTTATTTGCATGTTATTTTCCTTTTAATGTGGAACTTTTAACTTATATAACAAAACTTTTAGTAGGCTGCAAAAGACATGCACAAGCTGTTAATAACCAGCAATACAATCATCCACAAAGAGATCCAAAGTTCTTTATTTATGATATAAGGAACCTTTTTATCACACTTTTTCAAGCAAGCCCTTTTATAATAAAAAGATCTGAAAATGTTTAGACTTCATGGAAAACGACTGTTGCTGCAAACCTTAGGTTTTGTGTGTGTGTGTTCAATGCATATTTTTGTGCCACGTCTGTTAATTTTGTGACACGTCTCACTGGTTGGCAATTGGTTACTTGCCGAAAATACCTCTTGCGATATTGCAATTTCCCTGCTGCTGGTGCAGCTGAAGTTTCACTCTGTTTATATGTTAACGCTTTACCACTCAGATACGCTTTTTGGACCCATTTGTACTCCCTTAGACAATCAAATTAAATTGAGGAAGTTTCTTAATAGATTCAAGCTTTAAAAGGTTTACTTTAAACACTAAGATACTTATTAGCAGCAAACAGCATAAAACCTGAACAGGCTGCGAGTTACTCGTAGGCTGTTCTGGTTTTACGCTAGTTGCATATAGCCATTTTCACTGTGCTCCTGAGTGGGAAAGGGCTACCTGTAAGTTGACATTTTGTGTGATTTTCTCTCCATGAATGAACAGATGTCTTACTTTTCAGCTCCAGGTAATCTTCCGCCAAATTTGTGTGGGCTTCAGCCAGCCTCCAACATGAGCTTCCGTACACTATCCTGGTAAGAGCAAGGATTCTGATTCGCTCCTTTATAGCCATCTCAACCTAAAAGGCAAAGTGGAATTCTGTTTAACCCTTTGAGCGCTGGAACCGGATTTTGAAGGCCTTTGCAAACAGTTTGGATCCAGATGAGACGCCACAGAACGTGGCGTCTCATCAGGATCCAAACTGTTTGCTATTCTGATAGTGGTCTTTGAAAAAAAGTGAAGAAAATGTTGATTTTAGAAATTCAGCAGACGACATTTTAGCAGACGACAAATTTCCCAGCATGCAAAGGGTTAACCCTTTACCACTTAGATACCCATTTTAATGTGTTTGAAGTGCCTTGGAAAATCTAATTACACTTATAACCTTTCTGACTAGATTCAAGTTTTAAAGGCTTCATTTCCAAACCTAAGATACCGATGAGCAGCAAACAGCATAAAACCTGAACAGACTGTGAGTTTGTATGACCATTTGTACCAAATGTTTTCATTATTATTTATACCATGAGTCACCTATAGGACACCCTTGAACAGTCCTTCCCGAAACCGTCGGTCCTCGGCTTTTGCCGATAATAAATTGGAAAAGCCGGTAATGATTCTAATATTGCAGGACCTCGTGGCCGGTAATAAAATTTTGCGAAATTTGGAATTCCATAAATTATTTTCAGAAAAGTATCAATGCAAAAGTAAGATTTTACCGAATTATTAATAACTCCGATAATGTAAAACGTTTTTTCATGGTTTCATTTTTTTAAATGACGTAGTAAGCGTATATTCGGTATCCGAAGATTTTTGCTAAGTCGTCACAATCGGAACCCCTCGGACCATTTCGCCATATCGGCGATCGTGTGTGGTGTAGCCCACTGTCCGAAGCGTTCAGATTGAAGTCGTCATAGCGAATAACATACTACGTCATCACTAAATGAGTACATTCCGCAAAGTACAACCGCGTGCGTTTTTGGTTCCCGTTTTATCCGATTAATTTTGGGCCGGAAATGATCAGTCCGGGCCGGCAATGTCTGCATGATTATAGGACCTCCTGGCCGGCAATAAAAAATATTTTTGGGAAGGACTGCCCTTGAAGGAAGTTTTTGTTTATCTTTTAAAATAGAAACAACATATATTGTTTCTGATATCTGTGACTGAATTATCTCTCTTTGTACTCTGTTCATATTATGTAACAGTAGCCAGATACAAACTGTTGACAAGATTTACAAATATTTTCCTGAAAAAAAATATTGAGCCCAAATGATCAATTTTACCCCACATCAGGTCTTTTAGAAAGTAGAGTATTGTTGTTGTTTTTTATAAATTATTTTGGTTAAGCCTACACAATTTATGACAGACTGTTTATTTTTTTTAAACAGCCAATAGAACAACATTGCAGCATCAAAACAGCTGAATGTGTTTGGCAGTAAATGTTCAACAAATATAAAGCATATTATTCAGGGCCTTGCAATCGCCTCTTATTCTAACAAAAAAGGAATAAAAAGATTGTTATTTTTATTGAGCGTGGTCGAACCAAAGATTGTTGGCAAAATTCTGTCAAACACATGATCAATTTGTTTTGGATTTTGCAAAAAAATGTATGAAAATACTGACGAGAGTGATTTTTAAATATTTGTTTGAAGTACTGATACATAAACATAAAATATAACAGACTAATAAGGAGTATGTGTCAAAGGATAATACTCTGACATCAGTATGAGTATTTTTAAAGCCCCATATAACGCTCAAAATAAACGGAAAATAAACCGAAATTTCATAAAATATTTTGTAAAAGTTAACACATAGACAATCAGTGTTCCTTAAACATGTAGCAATAGCCAAAATGTCAACGCTAGATGTGTTCTGGTAACATAGATTTATCAAGATATAAAATTCTCTTTTTTATTTTTGTGTGGCACAATACATTCCATTTTAATTTCCTGCAACGATATCTATTCATATGACACGCGAACACTAAAATGGGACATGAACATGTGTTGAATATATTGTATTGCTATTGCTATAAAGAACAATGATTGTTTATGTGTGAACTTTATTTTACGAAATATTTATAAAAAAAATCCGTTGATTTTTAGCGTTATAGAGGCTTTAAGTTTTACCCAATACCTTGCTTGCCTCACCTTTCTTTCCTCTGATAACCTGTTTGCTTTCTTAACAGCTTTTTTCAGCAACTGGTTTGGAGGGGTCATGTTAACTGCCTTTTTCCCGTTCCGTGCTGACACATTACGAGAACTGCGAGGTGGACGGGATGACGGTCTTGCCTCGACACCAACTTCTTCGATTGATTCATCATCATCATCGTCGTCAATGATTCCGAGTTCATCAGAATCATACTCCCTGTAAATAACATGAAGTTCTTTATCAGAGGACTTTTACTTGAAATGAAGTATAAATGTAGCAAAAGAACAACAAAAAAGAGCATTTTGTATCTTGTTAAATCTATATTACCAGACAACATTTAGCATTGAAATTTTGGCAATTGCTATAAGGAACACTGATTTTTGATTGGTTAACTTTATTTTATGAAATATTTTACAAAATATTTGTTGATTTTGAGTGCTAATGAGGCTTTAAGTTTACAAAAACTTGTGGTAATTACGTTACACTATTTAAAGTAAATTCTTGACATGTAACAGATTTTTTGTCCAGTCATTTGTTAGAAAAAACATATCGAATTTCACATTTTTTTCTCTTCAATTTGATATAGTGACGTTGTTTCTCTACCCATGTGATCCAGTTTCAAACTCGGCAGAGAAATGATTGGGACAAATGTTCTGGAAACGTTTAATAAAGATAAGGCATCTAGAGTGTTCACAAGGTAACTGTTGAAGATGCATATCACATGACAGACCAAGGGTAATCACAAGAGCTCACCATGAGTGGCTCAGGTGAACAAACAAACGAAAGAGAACTACTCACGTGTCAATATCTCTTGCACTTCTCCGCGATGACCTGCCAGTCCGCCGGCCGGACACTGGACTTCGTCGAGCCGTTACTGGACTGTCCTTTGTTCCACGACCTCTGATCTCAACCATGACTGGCTCTACATCGCTGTCTTGGACATCTTCCTTGATATTGTCCTCAAAGTCGGATACTGAATAGTCTGACATGGCTGATGATTTCTGCTGTTAACTGAAATAAATGAAAGCAGGGTTTTTTATCTGATATTGGGGAAAGGGCCTGGCCTTTTTTGAAGGGAAAAATCGTGTGAAACGCCTGATTTGGGGGGGGGGGGGAAANGTTAACTTATATAATTAAAGGTTTCCAAAACTTTTTTTTTTTTTTATAGATTAAATTTCTGTCAGAGGGGAAAAAAACGTCTAGGGGAAAGGCCAATATTTGGCTGGTCTTTATGAAGGAAACAACCCCTGGAAAGCCAACAAATATAACATTAATGAAACCCCAGAGACATTATCAGGAGTATTGTTAACATCCACTCGTATTTAATTTAAGGCAAGTGACAGATTGCCATTCAATACAGTAAAGAACATACTACATAACATTTAACATAAAAAATATTAAAAGCTGAGGATAACACCTTGAAAATTTGAATGCAAAACAAAGTCTGGACATTAACCATCCATAAGGACCAATTGTTCAAAAAGTTTAACTTGCGTTATTTTCCAACGCACAACAGATATATTATTTATTTTAATTATTCTACTGGCCATAGACAGCTCCAAACATTAGTTTGATTTTAAAAAATGGTTTCCAAACATAAACAATCGGTGCAAAAACAACAGAATTGAGCTATTTAAGCTACTTTGTGGCAAAATTAGTATTAAAGTTCCAAAAGGTGAAAAAAGCCAAGCACTACTAGTAGTAGGGTATGTTATAAGGAGAACTTATAATTTCAATTGCTATATGACTATAAGCAAGCTTTTATAGCAACGTGGTAGAGTGTCTGCCTGACTTGGAACAGGGAGGTCCCGAGTTCAATCCCCATGGTGTTTGGGGATTTTTCTGGCTGTGTAACATTGGTGCCCAACGTAAAAAAAACACTTAAAAAAACAACCATGTGTGCCAGATGTCTCACAGATGTTGTGGCAGTAGGAACTTTGTGGAGTATTTCACAATTTGAGGGGGTATGTAGCAGGGTTAGGTATAAGGATAAGTTATACTGCCTTGCTATATGAACTATCTTTTATAGCGACACAGTAAATGTCTGCCTGACTAGGAACCGGGAGGTCCCAGGTTCAATCTCCATAGTGGTCGGGGATTTGTTTGGCTGGGTTACATTAGACTACAACCCCCCACCCCAACCCAGATGAATTAAATTAGGTGCTGCTTTAAAGATTCTGACAAATTCACTCCTCTTATATGATAGTATTCATTAGTGTATATTTTAGATTAATATTGGCATAAGGCATACGTTCTTCTAGCAAAACAAGTTTGGCCCTTGCCTTTGCCTTTGGCTTTGCAAATATTAAGTTCTTCTTAATATGATTCGTATATTATTAATGTTCCAGCGAATTAGGCTAGTCAAAAGTTCCCTATACGTTAAATGTCCTATTTATAAGACATTACATTACATATTCATTTGCCAAATATTATGCTTAGTCTGAGATAAGTAAAATGAATTAATTAACTTGCCAGTTAGATTTGTTTACGGAAGCTCCTAGGAGAGAGTTGAACTGGCTCTCGGTTATCTGTTTGTTCATCTATTGTGTTCATACATAGAACAGGGAACCGTGTTAATGAGACGAATATACGGTTACATTATACTAATAATGTTTAGAGGCATATTGACATCCCACTGCATGTCGGTTACAAGAGTCCGAGATACTCACAATAGCTAGTGCCGCAAGTGTCGAGTCGCGCGAAAGTAACAAAGATATCTCCGGGCTGAAGCAAGTGCAGAGCGTAGTATAGCTAGTGGTGCAGAATGTTCATGTCAGACTAAGTTGAGTGATATACGAGAACTAGAATTGAAACCAAAGAGAAAATTAATTGAAGAAGAGGTTAAGGTACTCCAGCTTAAAAACCAAGAAAAACGTAAAGACTTTAATAAATTTGAATCCTAATGTAAACGTTCAGAAGCCCGTAATGACGAATTAGAAAAGACACTACAAACTGTTGCGAAGAGACTTAAACGTCTTGAGGCGGGCGAATGTGATAATGATAAGCGACTTGACGTCGGTCCGATACGTAATATGTCTTCGCGAGAGAATGTGCAGACCGGTTTTACTAGCACAGTACAGGCTAGATTGACTAAATTACAAGATAGACTTACAAACTTAGTTTTTGACAAAATAGAAAGTGAACTTGTGCAGTTTATATTTAAAGACAATGTCTCGCATTATAACAATAGTGTGAATATTTCTGTTCCGCACGATGAACATCATATTATTGCCGGCAATCGTGTACAAGAAACTGTGAGTGATATAGGTGTACAGATGGACACTTTAGACTGCGCTAAACCTGTACAATCGGTCAATAATACTCCTTCGAGTGAGGAAACACCGTGTATTAACGTAGTAGGCACAGAACCGGTACCCCACGACTTTATTTCTGAGCGACATACGTTGCCACCGACAGCGTTTGTGCTATGCCGGTGCTTACGAACATTAACAGTGTTCCCCCTGTAACTCTGTCAACGTCTAGTTTGGTTTCGACAGCAATGCACGTCAGTGGCAGAGTAGAGATGCGTACCGAACTGTAACAGTGTAGATCGTGATAGCGAACATGTTTCAGTACTGCCTAGTGTTAGACATTGTCATGGTCAACCGTTGATGTATCTACCAGCGGATGCTAGTGTTAAGAGCATTATTTTTTTAACCAGGTCAAAAATCCGAACTTTCACAGATAGCGCAAGGGTCGGAACCGAGTGTCAGTTTTGAGCCTAGTGGCGAGTCTTCAAAAACTTAAGGGATAGTTTCATTTAATTGTAAGAACATTGTGACTAGTACACTCGCCAAAGCGGACACTTTTAAGCGTAACGATATTATACTAGTGCAAGAACATTGGCTATTTCAGTCTCAAATTGATCTTTTAAGCGAGGCACACGAAAATATAAACTCGGTTGGTAAAGGTACAGATTATAATGACCTAATGTTGCCTACACAACTTCTGCGAGGTTTTGGCGGGGTAGGTGTTTTATGGAAGAAAGAACTTGATCCAAAAGTGACCGTGCTTGATGACGGGGGAAACAGAATTCAGTGCGTGCAACTTTCTAACTTCAAGGACAATATTGGGTTAGTCATAGTGTCTGTATACATGCCCTGTCGAGGGTTGAGTGGTAATGTGACTGAGTTTTGTGACTGTGTGGATCAGTTAAGGGAAATCATTTTAAAATATAACACTGACAATTTTATCCTTCAGGGCGGCGACTTAAATGAAAATCTTGGAGGGGCTCATGGATCTAGAAGACTGAACTACTTGAAAGAACTGGTAAATGACTTTGATCTTAAATTTGAGAATTCCGGGGAAACATACTTAGGTCCTCGCGGCAATGAGTGTACCGAGATTGACTTTGTTCTGTATAACGTGTTGTCACTTCAAGAAAGGTCGTACTTAATGAGCTGTTGACAAATACATCGGATCACTAGCCTGAACTCTTGTGTGATTTTACTTTGAATGTAACGCCAGAAGAGAGCGTAATAAGTGCTTGGGTCAAACAGGAAAACTATTGATAAGCATGTATATTTCAGTAGGGTCAAAGACGGTCTCGTAGACCTAGACACTGAAATTGTTGATAATAATGTCGAGGAGGTTGTTAAAGATTTGTGTGAGCTTTTGAGTGAATCTGCGTCATATCTTGTCAGTAGATGGAAACCGTTTAAATCTAAACCTAAGTTAAAGGCGTGGAACCCGGCAATTAAAGACAATGTCATGAACATGAAAAGTGCATACACAGTTTGGAAGCGTGCGGGTAGATCTCGTGGAGAGAGTAGTTTGTTAATTGAAAAGAACTTAGCTAAGAGGGCGCTACGATGTAGTGTTAGGCAGGCAATTGCGAAAAAAGACTATGAATTAAAACAGAAGATAATTGAATCTACACAATGTATACGTGGGTAACCAACGGTACCAAGAAGATGAAATTGTATGTGGTTTTCACGATCATTTTGAAGCTCTTGGGCGACAGACCACCAATGATCTCTTCGACAATGTATATGATGAAATCGTGAATCTTGAATATGAACTGACTGTGAATGTGGACCGTAATCAATATGTCAAACCTGTAACTAAAATTGAACTTGAAAAAGCATTCAAAAGTTTGAATTCTGGTAAAGCGCCGGATGTTTACAGCATGTCAGCCGAACATATATTGAACTGTGAAGGCAGCACCCATGAGTATCTTTTAAAAGTTGTATCCCATGTATTTGCTCGTTGAACGTTTCCTGCGGCTTTGAAGAGAGGTGTGATGACTCCCATATTTAAAAAAAAGGTGAACCCAATGTGTCAGGGAACTACAGGGGCATAACAGTTCTACCGGTGATTGGCAAGATCGTCGAAGCAATACTGCGTGATAGGATAGCACCAACGTAAAGCACAGTCAGAATATATACCAACGGGGTTTTACTAAGAAGTCCTCACCGTTAAATTCAGCTTTTATAGTAGAAGAACTGTATCGTGAATGTCATTACAATAGATCCGAAATGCATTTGATCTTTCTATATGCGAAATCTTCGTTCGATGCGGTGGACCACAAGCACCTGATGAGACGACTGGGTCACATTAGAGTATCTGACAACCATTGGTCTCTAATCGATAGCTTCCATAGAGACTCTATTAGTGCGGTGAAGTGGAAGGGGCGTGTCTCGGCAGAGTTCGGTGTCCAGCAGGGCGTCAGACAGGGAGGAGTACTGAGCACCGACTTAAAGAAGGTCTACGTTAACCCGCTGCTTGATCGTCTACAAGAAGCCAGGGTGGAAACCATTATCGGTGACGTTAAATGTGCGGCCAGTGCTTGTGCGGACGATATATGTTTATGTGCGGAGACAGTCAATGAAGCTTAGGAACTGTTGAACATTTCATCAGAGTTCGCCAATATGGAATGATACCTGTTACAACCTACCAAGAGCGTGCATATCCATGTTAGTCACCAACGTAAAAAGGGCGTGTCTACTCCCCTCTTCATGAACACTGTGGAAATACCATCTGTGCAAAGGGCTACACATCTCGGTATTATACGAACTGATTCTATGCCGAACAACCAAACAGCTAATGTGGATGAAAATTCAAAAAGCAAGAAGAAACGCATATAGTATATTCGGTAGCCAATTCGGCAATATATCTTCTATCCGGACTTTTACCGATCGAAACACAAATTCACATACAGGCGCTGATCTTCTTACATACTATATGCTCGCAAGATAAAAACAGTATTGAGTGGGCGCTACTTGAACGTCAGATTAACTTTAAATCAGTTGACAGCCTATCTTGGTTTACACAAGTGCAGCATGTAATGTGGAAGTACGATTTGGGGACTGTTGCTGATCTTGCTGACGACACATCCACGAAGGGAAGATGAAAGACACGTGTACACAAGGCGGTTCATAGTTATTGGAGTGATCACATAGACAGCTTAAGACCCTTATATTCCACATTGTTCTTCTTGAGACAAGATGAGTACGTTCCAGGCAAGATTCTTCCTTTACTCTCGTTGGAATACACTGCCAGGGAGTCAGAACGGTTAAAATAAAGGTACGGTTACTTACAGGGACGTATATGCTTCAAACTAAACGTAAGAACTTTAATCAGTTTGATATTAACCCAACATGTCAGATATGTGGTGAAGAAAACGAAACCGCAGAACATTTTGTGCTCAAGTGTAGTGCCCTTCATAGTGTGAGACAGTCAGTTATGGTTGACATAGAACGTCAGTGGGAGGTGATAACAGAGACTTCATTTAATACTCTACCTATAGACGATCAGCTCTACATACTCATCAACAGTTGGCAAACTTTAAAGACTTTCCTGAAAACCCAATTGTGTACAGAATATCACGAGTTTGAGAATCATTGTGGACGTTTGTTGTATGGTCTGGACAGGACACGTCAGTTGCTCTTAGTAACCGCAGCAATACAGCGACCACCCCGTACCCAACACACAAAAACTCACAAAGAGCATAGGTCTTAATTACAGTAAACAGGCAATATTGTTTATTGAACTGTGTGCGAATAAAAGTGCGGACTGTGTAATTTTTTTAATATAGTTGTTCATATTCGGTGGTGGATTATTGACTGTCTTCAAACGATTGTTTGGTTCCTCTACGAAGGGGTTAAAAGAAGAAGAATACAGAATACAGAATGGCTCGATAATTTTTAATTATTTAACTATGATATGAACCTGCAATAACAATTAATATATTTGTGTGTATGTGTACTTGTATTTCTTATTTCTCATTAAATGATGTACCATAGTTTAATATTAATAAATTCAGAATTGTTAAATGCTTGTTTTTTGGCCAGGAAAATACAAGCAGTTACAAATATTGCATACAACCATCAAAACACACAACATAAATGATACAATATGTCATTATGTCATGGTGTTATGTCACTTAAGTGACACGATAACATTTTTTTATTTGGTGGAATTTGCAGAAAAATGCACATTATTAAATTAAAAATATTGAATACGTGAAAATAACTAATTTTAGTTGCAAGGCTCTGCAAAACAAATTAGGCGCTTTGCGAAAATAAAGTGATATTATGGGAACTATTTAATCGAATTTAGCCCCATGTAAAAAAGCAATACATTCGCTTTAAATGTCTCATGAACAAGATAAGGCGTTGACCATAAATATTGAACTACTTTTAATATTGGCAATCGAAATAACACTGACGGAGAAAATGCATTTGTATGTGTTACATGTAATACTTCAGTGCATCACCACCTACTTGCTGTTTTTACAAATCTAACATTTATTTTAAAGTAAACTTCCGGTGCGGCATTTTCGTTTTCTGCACGTTTTGATTAAAATTTTCGAATTATGTCGACTCCAGCGCCACCAAAACAACAGCAGGTATTTCTTTACAAGTGGAACGACTCTGTTTTCAGTCATTTTTCGTTAAATATTTTTAAGCGAATTTATAAAAACAAGTTGCCTCGTTTACGAACCGATTATAGTTATTCTTGAATACTCTGAGCTTTTTTGAGTACGTACGTACAGCTCAGACCCGGAGGGTCAATATAGCTGGGAGTTGGATTATTGCAACTAGAACCGATTAGACCTTTTGCTATTTAAGTTACTTAGACTTGAACACTCGATAATGACCATTAATTTGGTTGCTCTGAACTCTGATTGTCTGAAATGATTGCGTATGCCTTTAATTTACACCCATTATAAAAATGGGTTGTAATATGGGAACACCCATGGCAGGCTGTGGTTGGCGTCTAGAAGAACAATTCCCCCTGAACGGAAATAATTTGAACTTTGAAATTCTGGTCGCTAAAAGCCATACTTGTTAGAAATTTGTATTTATTGGACAGCAATTTTTACCAGAGGTTCTATTTATTTTGTGTATTGTAACGCTTAATTCTAATTTTCTTTGTCACTTACTTACAGACGCTTGTTTTCTTGAAGTTGACAGCAGCAACTCGTTAAAAGACAAGTTAAACAATAATAATTGCATTGTTTACTTCTACTTAGTACAGTCGATTGGTGCATAGCGGATTTTAGTGCGTAACGGATCAGTTAAAAGTTTTTTGCAAAACACTTCTATTTATGTTAAGATTTATAGTTTTCTATGAATTGAATACAAAAAGCCTATTATTGTTCAGTCGATTCATGTTGTTGTTGACGTGTGTCAATGTTTACAACTTTTGTCTTTTTTCGAAAGCAAAACAAGGTCATGTTATGTACGCACCGTTTTTGTGATGAAAGGAAAAGAGAAGACGTATGGTTTCTTGAGTTTTGCAGATTTTGTTTGGTAAACATAATGTTCATTGATGTAATATTTTATTAAAATGTGTCCTTCACAAAAGTAATAATGCTAAGAAACCAAATTGATGCGTACCATATAAAATACACATGAAAGCTGCAACTCGTGATTTAGTGAATAACGGATATGTGGTGACCCATATTCAGGAATGAGGGGATTGTCCCAAACTACATATAAACTCAATTGAAGATGTCCAATACACAGGTGGTTAGCGTGACGCTGTAATATTTATTAGGTAAAACATCATTTTGAATGAAAAATAATCAAATTTTAATGAAAAATCGATTTCTCTGAGAACATATTTTTCACTATCAAATAAATATAACAATGTAACTAACTCAAAATAAACCGAATGTAGGGTGCATCGCTTTGAACAGCCATTTCTTCATCAATTGTGCAGCGATTTCCATGAACTCGGTCTTATTGAAAGCAGAAATGAATTTTCTTTCTGGAAATGTACATATCTTGCAATATTTTTCACAAATGCTGGGTCAAATTTTAAGAAATAATACGATACACATGTAATCTGATATAGACCAAAGCGATCCGGTAATGGCTGAATCAGTTTACCATGAAATTCGCGCTGTAAACAAATAATTTTTGTCGGAAATTTAAAAACGCTGGCATGTTTCAATTAAAAAGTCATTTGTCTTTCGAGGTTTAATGGTTTTATTACTGAATGCATGGTGTTAACGTTGAAATGAGACTCGAAGTTATTAGCTATCCGTTATACACTAATCGACTGTACTTCCTACAGTCAATTGCTGACTATTACAGGAAGGCCTATTATAGGCAGATATGGACACTGTTGAGTCCGTTTCCTGGGAAGAACCAGTACTTGGTGTCTATGGAGGAGATAATGAGAACGCTCCCCGAGTCGGGAGCGAACCCACAAGCTCCCAATCGCTAGGCGGACATCTCATCCACTACGCCACCGTGACCTTTTTGTTTACACATGTTGTCTCAATGCAATATGACCTCCACCTGGGAGATATTAATAGCACAGGCAACAGATATCCCCTAAATAAAACCCAACCTGTGTGCTTGTAATTTTCGTTTGTCTATTACAATAGAGCAGATCTCAGTTATTTTACTTACATCGTTTTATTTATCCAATATCTGATGTGGTAAACATGCATACAGTATTTGAAGTATTGCTTTCGTTCATTATCTAAATTGCCTGCAAAATGTACCCCGTAAACATTTCAAAGATGATTATCTTATTTAGCATTATAAATTCACTGTTTGGATTTTCTCTTGAAAAAGGATAGTATTGTTTGATCATAGATCTATGAATAAACATGTTTATTCATATCATATATCATTGTTTGCACTGATATTGGAAAACAAATTATAACTCTATTTACACACGCATATTCATACATGCCAGACATCCCGATCTCGGCAGGACAGTCCTGCTTTTGGGCCCTTTGTCCCGGCATCCTGATATGAGACGATTTTTCCCGACATTCGTAAAAAACGATGTAAAGTCTATAAGTTCCCAATAAAATTCGCTATTCCAGCTCTGTCTGGCTCAAACTTATCATCGCCAATCCCTTTATTGCCCCCAATTAACAACCTGTTTCTGCTACTCGAGTGCACCAGTGTTGTTTTTGACACCTAATCGGCGATTTATCGGCAAATTATTGATTTTATCAGGCATTCACACCACAGTGTTTTTATGATAGGTGTCTCTAATTGCTATACACCTCTAATTGCTATTGAAAGATGTATCATACAGAAATAAACGCCAATGACACTATTATCCTGTGTATTATACCACCTAAGGTTATTAAACCTGTCAAAACTCTGATTTTGTACATCAAAGAAATTGGATGCTGATCAATACGCATCGATGTTTCACCAAAATTAACTTTCGTTTTCAACTGATTTTCAGCACATAATTTGTAACATATTGCATCTAAATTAAGAGTTAATTGACAATTGGTTGAATAAGAAAAGTGCTAAATGGGCTTACAACGTGTCACACAATTAACATATGTTCAGGGGGATATTCCTGTACCGATTGGTTGTCAAATCAAGGCATATACAGGGAAATCCCACAATTCAGTTTATGTAGTTTGTTTACTTCCGGAGAATGGAGAACGCTGTGTTCACGAATTTCTGAAACACATGTATCGTCAAAATTCGGCAGAAAATAAGTGTTTTTGTAAGTTATATACTTACTGCTGACTAAAGTAAAATTAATCAATTAATGATTGATCGTTTTAGGTTTCCTGCTTTTTGGTCAAATTTCCTGACAATTTTTTATGGAATGTCCCGATTTGGACCTGAAAAATTCTGGCATGTATGCGCATATTTCTCCCATCAAATTAATGTATTCAGTGCCCTCAATCTCCTTTTTTTTTTTGGGTCTGAATATCGGCCCCTTCCCTCATCATGTAGTAATGAGAGAATAAGTAAAAAAAAATCACCTTAAAAGGGAAACGGTGCGAAAATTCCCCCTCATGAGGGACGGGTGTAGCATTTTAGCTCTAATTTTCTTTCCAATTACTCAATTTGTATAACTGTCCGTTAAATACTTCGGTACAGTGGACAATTACCTCCCTTTATTGACCCCATATACGGCCCTTGCAGGCCTTTTTCTGTCTATTTGGGGAAAAAGTACCTAGCAAAATGGGGATTTTTCGGATTTTTCGAGTCACGAAATCTTCCAAATTGGGAAGAATTTTCATTGACAAAAGCATTATTTGGGCAGGGTTTTTTCCAGCCATTTTTGATAAAAATCATATAAATTATGGTTATAAATTTTGTAGGTTGTTTAACTTATAAAATTGAGATATAGAGTCTAATAATCATAAGTCATAAGACACTTCTTTCTAAAAAAAAAAATTTTTTTTTGTTTTTTGTTTTGGGAATTGAGGAAAAAATATGCAAATTAGGCATGGGGAATGGGTCCGACTATCGGACCCGTGAGGTAGGCAGAAAAAGGCCTGCCTTGTACATACGCATGCGCACATAAAAATGTTTTGTTTACATTTGCTTGTAAATGACGAACATTGGATGTATCAGAAATTTTTATGCCCCCAGTAGGGTGGCATATAGCAATTGAACTGTTTGTCAGGCTGTCTGTCAGTCTGTGCTTCCGTCCGAAAACTTTAACATTGGCCATAACTTTTGCACTATTGAAGATAGCAATTTGATATTTGGCATGTATGTGTATCTCATGAAACTGCATATTTTGAGTGGTGAAAGGTCATTGTCATCCTTCAAGGTCAAAGGTCAAACCACAAAATCCAAGGGAAGTAACAAGCTTTAAAGGGTGATAATTTTTATACCTGCCAAATGATAAATAGAAATTTTATTTTGAAGTGGCGCAGTAGGGGCCACTGTGTTTCTGACAAACACATTTCTTGTTTATATAAAATATATTGTTTTATTACGAAAGTTATTAAATAAAAACCCTATATTTCGTCCAAGTAGTACTCGCTAACCAGTAAGGAAATATAATTTTTTGATTATTTCATACCCATTTAAAAAAAAAAATATATATATATAATAAATCACCATTCTGGTAGACTTTGACATCTGCCAGTCTGAGTTTTTCAAAATAGTTTGTGAAGATGCCTTAGTCTGGTTATTTTGTGAAAATTAAACTGTGTTTTCTCAAAGCTAAATTGTTATGTGTTTAAAAAACACAATTGAGACAAATAGTCCACACAGACTTATCAGGGACGACACTTTCCGCCTAATCTGGCAAGAACATTCTTTCTTGAAATGAAAAATACATTTTAAAGCGAAAAGTGTCTTCCCTGATTAGCCTGTGCGGACTGCAAAGGCTCATCTGGGAGGACACTTCACGCACATGCATTAAGCCCCGTTTTCACAGAGCACAACTCAAATTTTTTATGTTTGTTTTTCAGGGTGACAAAGGAGGAAGTGCAGTGGACAAGGAAAAGAAGAAGAAGGAGACAATCCTTGACTTGTCAAAGTACCTGGAGAAGCCCATCCGTGTGAAGTTCAGTGGTGGGCGTGAGGGTAAACACAGCATCATTTTGTTTATTGTTAATTATATAAGGTTGCTGTTGCATAGTGGATATGGTGTCAAGTGACTGGGTGGTCATGGGTGGATCCCCACTGTTGGAGCATTCTTTTGATCTCTCCCAAACACATCAAGTACTGGTACTACCCAGAACTGAAATAAATATGTTTATAGTATCATATAAACTGGGTTCAAACTTCAGTATTACCCTTCAATAGGGCTGTCACGATACGCCATGAGCGTATCAGGATATATCGCGATACGGCAACACTGTATCGCGATACGTATTGCGATATTTTACAGAATGTATATCTGTGAAGAAAACAGCAGAATAACAGGTTTTACAACTTTATTAAACTCAATAATCTGAAAACACTGGTATCATGGTATGACTAGAAACTGTACTGAATAAGAACAATCATTTTCTGGCAAAATGTTGCCATATATCACTTTTTGCTTTTTTGTTTTTCAGAATTTTATACTCATTGTTATTGTTATTCGTGTCTATTTGGACAATGTTCGCCATGTTGTTTCACAATACCTGTGTCTACAATCTGTGTATATAAAACGCTTCAAGGACAGGTTTAAAATGCTGAGTCAGCGGGGCCCATTATTAAATATCCGTAGCGTTCTGACTTTTCCTTGACTTATTCAGCATCTTAAGATAACATGATTCGGAAGAAGAAATAGAATAAACATGCTTCTGATAATCCTGAACTTATTTGCATAGGAAATAGGTCCCAACTTAAAAAAAGTTACGGAAACATGCAGGCTTGTATAGCTCCGTATTTTAAACGTGAATGTTAAACATCAACAGGTGGAAGTGCTTTCTTGACCTGGATATTAACTTATTATTTATTTTACCCTTTTTAATCGCTTCTTAAGTTTTCAAAACGATAATTATATAAAAATATGTTATATATATTATTATCTGTGTTCATAAAAGAATAATTAGATTTAAAAACCGCGGTGCAATTTTTTTTAACAACATGCACCGCGATATACCGGTTTACCGGTGAATCGTGACAGCCCTACCCTTCAATGACACTTACTTCAAGTTCTGCTTACACAAATTTGGTAAAATGAGACAATAGTCCAGTTTAATGGAGAAGTGAAATTTTACTGGGGATAACACCTTATTAAGTCTTTCTATTGTATGAGATTAAAAAAAAAAGTTATGAATTGTGTAGCAGAAAGTATTTGATATCTCTTTTGTTGGCAAGAATGAGGCGATTAGGAAGTTCCTAGAAAAACTTGTGTACAAGGGCAGTGCTAACCCTACATGTATGGTATGCTAATATCTGAATTAGAATTGATTGTGCTATGATAATGATATAAAGCCAGATAAAAATTGTTTATGTTGCCTGGTTGTGTGTTGCTCACTAATTCTGCCTCTGCATTGCAGGCTGCTAACTGATAATGAATTTCATCTTAAATTGCATAATATGATTGCGTAACATTAAAAAAAAAAAGTTTGGATTGCAGATGATTTTTTTCCAGACATTTATGGTTTGTTTAAGCATTTTGTGTAAACCTGAAAGACATGTATGTAGGCTTATATGTTCAAGGGAGTTAATTATGATAACATTAGATCATACTTTGCCCAGAACAGCGCTCTAGATTATTATGTAAATTTGATATTTGAATCTTAGCTCTTCTTGAATGCTTTGATCTTTTATAAGTACATACGCACAGTCACCAAGACGGTCACTAGCATTTTCAAACAGTTCAGTTTATGTTTGTATTTGCAGCTAGCGGCATTTTAAAGGGTTATGATCCTTTATTGAACCTTGTATTAGACGATACAACAGAATTTTTAAGAGGTAAGTACATGTCATATATACTAGTTATTTATATAAACAAAAATCTAAAACTGGAATATATCCAAAAACTCACTAGAAAAGTGTTATAAATTAAAAATTCAAATAGAACTTTTATTGTCAAAAACACCATATTTAATATTTTTATTGCTTTAAAATTAATAATAATCTCTACAGATTAAAATAATTGATCTTTACATTTTAAGACAAAATAATATCAAAATGAAAATTATAGAAACTTTTGTCATTTTGACCTTTGTGAATACTAGTTCACTCAATATTTTAAAAGCAGAAGTCGTTCTACAGATATTAAGTTTATCTGTGCAATGCACAGGGTGAGCTTTTGGAATCGCCTTGTATTAGTCAACCATCAACTTTTCTTTGAAGCAAAATCTTCTCCTAAACAGCTTTTCAGATTTTCATGAAACTTTACAGAAATAATCTTTGGATTAATTTCTTTTAGAGTTGTTGGAATCGTTGCAAATTTAGGTCACCGAGGTTCAAAATAGACTTCATTAACCCTTTGAGCGCTGGAACCGGATTTTGAAGGCCTTTGCAAACAGTTTGGATCCAGATGAGACGCCACAGAACGTGCGTCTCATCAGGATCCAAACTGCTTGCTATTTTGATAGTATTCTTTGAAAAAAATCGAAGAAAATGCTAATTTTAGAAATTCAGCAGACGACATTTTAGCAGATGACAAATTTCCCAGCATGCAAAGGGTTAATAACCTCAAGGCTCAGAGGTTTAATATCTTGTATGCAACATCAGATACTGGTCCTCTACACAGTTTGTTAAAATCATGACCTTTAGGTAAAAACTTGCCAGGACCCAGGGTTAATCAGTTATGTATAGAGTTACATGTATTAAGCGAAGTAACATAAATAATTGTCTTCTTTGAGACCACAAGTCCGAAAGCTTTGATATTTGTGTTTAAAATCTTATACATGTAGTCTTCTTTACATTTTGTTTAAGAGATGCCCATGTGTTCTAAACTGACCACAATGCGTGCATAGTGAAGAAGGTAAAACAATAATATGTTGCTTAGTTGAAGAAAGTATATAATTGTTATTTAAAATTTATATAGTGAAGAAGATAATCAAACATGTTATCACACCGAAATCAAACCCATATCATCTGTGTGTTCTTTTACAGATCCTGATGATCCCTTCAAGCTCACCGAAGACACAAGAAGTCTGGGCCTCGTTGTTTGTAGAGGGACCTCTGTTGTGTTGATATGTCCATCAGACGGTATGGAATCTATAGCAAATCCCTTCGTCCAACAGGAAGGGTAGAGACATATGCCAGAAACAGGTTAAATATTTGACATGTGAGATTTAAGTGACAAGAGTTTATGATTATGGCTTGGTAAGCGCTTGCCTTAAAGTGGTTGACTTTTTGATAAGTTACATTTGACAGTTGACATGTGACATTTTAGCAACAAGGGTGTATAATTATTACTCTTTATAGTTAATTCCGTATTTTACATTAAATGTTCAAGGTATGCTCATTGAGTGTTGTAGTCACCTTTTGTTCTTTGTTGTCATTAATCATTTGTTGTCAATTATTAATGAATTCTATATATTTCGGTACAAGTGCTATAAAAAAAAAGAAATTAATCCTGAATATTGTTCCAGTGATCTCTTGGATGGGGTTTGCACATGGCTATAAAAACTAGGTCACAAACATAAAATGTGGTTATTTAGTCAAATAAAAGCCTGTTAACGCTAGAAGCCTTATGTTTCCCACCATAAACATTAAACTTGTTTGAATTTCTTTTGTACCATTTATATGTTGAGAGCGTTCTAACATATGAATTGAAAGGTAACTCACAAAGGGCAACTAGAAGAAAAAGACGGTGCCAAACAATTAAGTCTCTAAAGTTGTTGCTCAATCAACATTTAAATCACTTTGTCTCTCCGGTTAGCTACATTGTAACATTAGAAATGTACATTTTGGTAACCAATAATTGTGTTTACTGGGACCGCAAATCATTTTGGCAGCAAGAGGGGTACAGATACATGAGAGTAAATTGCAAATGTCACCATTTTGTCAGATACAGTTATGTAATACACCTGATTAAGTGCCAATAATATGTAATTTATGCTTTCTTGTTGGAATGAAGACCAAACATCTGTGCTCCACTTCTATGATTCATTTTTGGCTTTGTTGTTTGAATCTCTAACAAAACAATATAATGCAGCCTCAAGTAACTGTTTTATGAAATTAAGTTACTATTGTGTATTTGTTTTAGTAATTATGTTGTTTATGTTATGGGTATTTTTTCACTTTCAAAGCAGTTTTGATATAAGCATTGTTGTAATTTTGATGTAACGGTAATACTTTCTTGGGCGAAAATAAACAAAAACAATAAATGCATTAGCCCTACACATTTCAAGGTGTTTTCTTTTTTAGCCCATGAATTACATGAGGCAGCTTCTGTTGACATTTGTTGATATATGAGTGTATATCTCCTAAAATTTACATACAATGTGATAATATGCTGGAGAACTTCCTAGGAAGAGATGTCTTCTATATTTACACTTAACGAAGAGTCATGGATTAATTAGATGTGAGCGCACATTGCACTGCAAAGGGCAAAAATCGTATAAATATGATGATAATATTATAAACAGCTGTTGTATTACTGTAACAGAGGATTAGGACAATTAATTTTGTTTTGTACAACGTTTGTGCGTGAAATCAGTACCTGTTGCAGACATGCTGAAGAGCTCTGTTGTGATTGGACAACGTTTTTGAAGATATTTTGTTCAGCTGGTGTTAACTAAAGATTAGTTATTTTTGTTGTCAACTAATCACTTAATGGTCTAAGTTATGCTACTACTCCTCCAAATGATGGTGTCAGCATCTGTGTCCGCATAATGCTTTTGTTAAAGCCCCATTAATACTCAAAAATCAACAGAAATTTCGTAAAGTAATTCGTAAAATAAAGTTACCCAGTTCAAAATCAATGTTCCTTATAGCAATAGGCAAAATTTCAAAGTCAGATGTGTTCTGGTAACATGGATGTTTGTAGATACAAAATGCTTGTTTTTAATTTTTCATGTCACAATTAATTCCATTTTAATTTCCCCCACTTATATCTATTCATATGACACATGAACACAAACATGGTACCAGTTTAGTGTTCTTGTGTGTATGAATAGATATATTTGCGGGAAATTAAATTAATTGTGTCCCAAAAAAATAAAAATGTGCATTTTATATCTACAAACTTCTATATAATCAGACCTCATCTGGCGTTGAAATTTCGGCAATTGCTATATGGAACACTGATTTTTAATTTTTATACGCCGTGTTTTTCAAAACGGGACATATTATAGTTTCACCCTTGGCAGGCGGCGGGCGGGCGGCGCGGCGTCCAC
Source organism: Dreissena rostriformis (assembly GCA_007657795.1). Lineage (NCBI taxonomy): Eukaryota > Metazoa > Mollusca > Bivalvia > Myida > Dreissenidae > Dreissena > Dreissena rostriformis. The sequence continues at coordinate 108,573 of VMBQ01002680.1, forward strand.
AGCAGTGTCCGCTCTCTAATTCAAATAGTTTTCATCCGATCTTCACCAAACTTGGTCAGAAGTTGTATCTAGACAAAATCTAGGGCAAGTTTTAATATGGGTCATGCTGGGTCAAAAACTAGGTCACGGGGTCACTTAGTGCATTTCGATTTTTTTTTATTTTTTTTTAAACGGGCGTATCTTGTGACAGTTTGGCACTCTTGTTTAACTTTAATTTACAAAATATTGTACGAAATTTTTGGTGATATTGAGTAGTTATGAGGCTTTAAGGTAAAGGTAAAACACCCCCATTGCTCTTTTTCTACTACAGGTATCCAGTTGAAACTTAAATGAGTTTGGGGGCATTGTATGAGGTCACTGACCAAGTTCAATAGCTTAGAAGCATTAATTTAGTAGAATTACCCTCCTTTATGTGCTTGGAGTACCACAGGTTACAGTGACTCGAAACAGTAAAATGGTTTCCGGATGATAATCCAAGAACGCTTACGCCTGGGATCATGAAACTTCATAGGTACATTGATCATGACTGGCAGATGACCTCTATTGATGTTCAGGTCACTAGGTCAAAGGTCAAGGTCATGTTGACTCGACACAGTAAAATGGTTTCCGGATGATAACTCAAGAAAGGTTACGCCTAGGATCATCAAACTTCATAGTTACATTGATCATGACTGGCAGGTGACCCCTATTAATACTCAGATCACTTAGTCAAAGGTCAAGGTCACAGTGACTCGAAACAGTAAAATGGTTTCCTGATGATAACTCAAGAATAATTAGGCCTAGGATCATTCATAGGTACATTGATCATGACTCGCAGATGACCCCTATTGATTTTCAGGTCAAAGGTTAAGGTCATAGTGACTCAAAACAGTAAAATGGTTTCCTGGTGATAACTCAAGAATACTTAGGCCTATGATCATGAAACATCATAGGTACATTGATCATGACTGGCAGATGACCCCTATTGATTTCAAGTCACTAGGTCAAAGGTCAAGTTCACAGTGACAGTATTCACACAATGGCTGCCACTACAACTGACAGCCCATATGGGGGGCATGCATGTTTTACAAACAGCCCTTGTTTTACTAATGACTTCTTCTACTGCTACAGCAAATACTGCAACATCAACTATTACTACTGCTACTGCTGTTAGAACTAGTAGTTGTAGAGGAAGTAGTAGTAGTAGTAGTAATATAAGCAGAAGTAGTAGTTGTAATTGTTGTATTCAAATTTTGCTAATACTCTTTTTAACCGTTATGGAAAATGAAGATTTATGGAAGCGACATAATAAAGCAAGCACACAGTTCGGGCCCTATTCTTGACATTGAATTAATTTAAGCACATAAAATATAATTTTGGTAATAGAGTCAATATCACTCTCTCGACGACATACTTATCCTTCAAAAACTTATTTGTTAGTGCGTTTTTCTGACAACGTGTCTACATGTAAGGGAATAGTGTTTTAATAGAAAAGTCGTTTTCGAAACAATATAACACTCCCTTGAAATGAAAATGCACCGCTTGTTCGAACGTATTTCAACAACAAACAGCCATAATCACTACCTAGACATCAAAATATCGCTTTCTACTAGTACATTATTTACGACTATTTATTTGTTGAAATTGAATTCATCTTTTTATTTGATGGATACCGCACATATCTGATGATAATGAATACACGGTAATGTTATCTTTTTTAACTTTCTAAATTCATACATTCAAAATAGAAAAAACTCGCTTTTAAAGATAATGTACCGCTTGTTCGACCATATTGCAAACTAAATACGCCATGTTGACTAACTTGACATCAACATCCCACTAATATGTTTCTGGTTCATCATTTGCGTATTTTTTTGTTGAAATTGAACTGAAAGTGATTTTTTTCATTTAAGGATACCGCTTATATCAGATGATAATGAATACAATTTTTTTTTATACCTAATGATAAAATATGACATTTCTGCAGTGAAATAACAGAAGTGAAAATAAACAAATTGTTATTTTCACCGGTGAAAATAATAATTCGCTGGAATAATGACGTCATTTCGTCAACAAAATGACGTCATTTCGTCAACAAAATGACGTCATTTTGTCAATAATATGACGTCATTTCAATGTATTGAGGTACGCCACGGGGTAAAGGGTAATTTTTCAGCGAGAGGAACAGCTGTTAATTATTTTTCTTGAAAAAGGGGCATAAAAGAAACAGAAAATTTGTTAATGTCAGTATAAGATCGTTTGTTATTTCACTCGTGATCATAGAAAAATAATATTTTCACTCGTGGCTGCGCCACTCGTGAAAATATATGTTCTATGATCACTTGTGAAATAACAAACGATCTTACACTGACATTAACAAATATCCTCTATACATAATCTTTGATATATTTTCTGGACATGCATACCACACTTTAATGTGTACAAATGTTACAGGGATGTTCTGAAATTACCATTTAATACAACACAACAACACAAAATATATACGTATTCAGTACAACGAAAAGTAGTCTTTCAAGTATAATTATATCATAATTTACACATTTAAAAGTTGGTTCATTACAATATTTTCATCACATGACACAGTTACATGTACATACAGATCTCTATACCAAATTGATACCCGTTTGCAACATTTCTCAACAGTGTTCAGTCCTTCATTTAAATATCTTTTTCTCGCTGATTTCAACAGAGATCCTTTTAAACGGTTTTCCGTGTTGTTACTATCTCTTTCGTGGGGAAGGGCGTAGTATCGTCCAATGTTCTGATTTTCCCTTTTGAATGGTAGCATCGCCGCCTTTGCTCTCAGGTCAATATCATCATCCGTTCCTCCCCACCCAAAGTAGGCGTTGCTAAACCCGTTCAGTTTCGTATAATCCACGCTCCGTAGGCTGATAACGCCGCCAACATAAGACGAATACGGAAGAGCCTTGGCAATATTCACCTTTGCGTATTTCGTGTTGAAGGCGGACATATGCTTAGGGGACACGTCGCAGTGGTATGCAATTCTGTCATTCAGAGGAATAAGGTCGACATCGTGGAAGACAAAGCAATCGTATTCGCTGATGTTGCTGGCAATTAAGAACCCCATGTTCATGAGTACGCCGATGTTGAACGTAGTAGGCAGCGACAATTCTATGACAAAGATGCCGTATTTCAGCCGCTGCCTCTGAAGAATCCTATGCAGATTGTTAATTATAATGTTCAGATGTTTCTCTCTGTTTCGATACGGTATAATAATTGCCGTACGTGTCAATGGTTCACAATTTTCAGGTTCGTAAAATCCGCCTGTTTTTACAGGAAGAAAGTCGTGCGTATTGAAAACATCCAAAGGTAAATCCGTTAATATGTCTGTTTTAGAAATATTGAAAAGTTCACCTTTTAATAGCAGTTCACGTTCGCACTTGTTCGATTTAGCATTCAATACTGTTTTTTCTCTTAAAGACAGGTTAATGGGATGTAGATTGCCGTTTGTCGAAGTTGACCGAATGTCCGTTCCAATGTCTTTAAGCCACGGCTTTTTCCCATACTGCGATAGCTTTGGGGTAACAAAGGTGTACAATCCAATCACGATAGCACCTGACAAAACTAGCCCTAGGAATGTTCGCATGACTTAGAAATTATCTGTTATATATTTACTGATAAATTATTGTACGACTACACTACAGAATAAAACCCAATGCAAGTACTAGCATTCGTCTGATCCTGCGCGTATGGGTTATCATTGTCATATTTTCTTTACATATTTATACTCTACAGCGTCAATAAATATCTAGTATTTGAATAACAAGCACAAACGTTGCAAATTGTGTCTTTCTTAGATTGTCCTATGCGTTAAACGAGCATCCTCGCATGACATGAAATGAATTTCATCAAAAGTATGGAAAAATAAAAAATATGTTAAAATATTTAGACAGTATCTTCAATATCATGCTAACACCAACACAGTTTAAATGGAACTGTTCACCGATTATTGGAATGACAATTTTACAACTGTTTGACACACTTTGAAAAACCAAAAGAGCACTTAAAATCAGGGAGTGAAATAACACTAATGATGTAGGCTCGTAATGAAAACACAGTTTCGTTTACGATTAATTTGGAATGTTCCTCTTGTTTTTGTTCAATTATGTAACAGCACGTGGATCACTGTTTTAACGGTATAAAATGTTCTCCTTGCTTAATATCACTTGCCGAGTGCTTCATACAGAAGGACAGTGGTTCGAGCCCCGCTGTAGATAAAACTTATTTCGTGTTTAATGTCCTTCATAAATTCTATTCTTGTTATTATATTTGAGGTTTGGAGTTCTTTGGTTACACTCTAGAAATATCATGCATTTACCCACACGCTTCAAAGAATGCTCAAATCTGTCAACAAGTCCGTTTAAGAGAATACTTGTCGAAGAAAATTACAGGAGTTCGCATTCTACAAATACCATGTCAAACGTTTTATATTTTGGAGAATCTTCGTGTGAATCATTGCAGCATGAGTGACGCTTCATATCCTGTTTGTAATTTATAGATTCTGATTTCTTAGTTTTGACATTAAAACAACTCTAATATCCGCGTGTATTCCGAAATGGTCCCCTTCAACAAACGGGTTGGCTATTTGAACATTCGATTGGATATTCACAGCGCTGCAATACGTCCTTATTGTCCCTTTAGGTTCGTCAACGTCCCTTATTCAAACACAAAACACTTCACATGCTTCAGATATCTTTTATTGTTTGGTTTCGACAGTAACTGAGATATCTGAGTCGCATTCATATACATGTAGTTTAAAAGAAAGGCAAAATGTTCATTGTGATGAATACACATAAAGACTGTATAATCACACACTCAGTTGTCAAACCACTGTCTCATACTTTTAAACTGAACATATTTATCTCACTAATCATATTCAAAGTTGTACATTTACAAGTTACATGTAAATCCACATGCTTTACACACAGTTCATCCTGCGTCAATACAATCGTTATCACTTGCCTGCGCCTCATAAGAACATGTTTAGTGGATAGATTAGACCACATGTCGAGTGTGTAACATACTCTTAACCTTGTATACGATTTAATGGAATGCCTCCGCCCTTAAGAATTGTAAAATACCATAGTGCGCATATTACCTCTATTTAGAACATCATCATGTGTGTTTATTCGGTTGGTGTACGCTTTTGTGTTATGTTATATGCACTTAAAGAGATTGCACATCTGTTGAGAGATTGTTGGATGTTCTATTCTTATCACTTGGTAGTTGGATGTACAACATATAGCAAGATAATTCGAAACACATTGAAAAAGGTTATACTTTGACATCGTATTCAAAAGACAAGGCTCAAAGTAAGACCAAATATGTATTTGTAATTTAAACAATTAAACTGATACTAAAATGGCGCCCTTTTACCAATATATAATTTGCAATATATTGATTGATATAAAAAATTCCACGGTTCTCGCGATATCGTCAAAAGCCACACAAAAATCAACTCGAAATATTACGGTCACGTTTGATACAGACCAATAAGCTAAGATAAGCTGCGTCGCTCGAAAATGGGTCTTACACCTATACGGCCAAGCTCGATCAGACCAGTCTGGTCAGGGGCTACTCTGCCTGCTTATGAGACCAAGAAACCTTGAGTGCCTTTAAAGCGGACTGGGGAGCTCCTGACCAGACTGCGCGGATGCACAGGCTGGTGTGCAGCTCCCCGGACGCATACGGCATAAGGCTTATTTTCGGATGACGCGGCTCGTATATTACAGTCTTCTTGTTTTGCGGTGTGCAATTAGTACATTGTGTATAATTTAAAACTAAATATCAATTGAACGCACGCGACATATAGTATCAAACCTGCGGAGTTGTTATAACATTGGCATATTTACATAGATGTATCTAAAACATATCAGTATCAGTAAGTTACAGGGTGCACATTTATGTTTAGTGTATATTTACAAACAAAAACAGATACTCTAGTATATATTGACCTCATTTTTCCAAAAAAGTTTCAATCAGTTTATTCTTAAGCTTATGTCTGAATTGTAGAAAATACACACTATTTTGAGAATCTTTAGGCCCAATCTTATTTTACTGTGTGAGCACGTTGCAAAGTAAATACCCTAAAACATCTCTGAATGTTTTGTAGCAGTATAAAATTTGCGATAACGGATGTATTTGAATTTACGACAGAACACAGAACGTGTAGTTCATAATGATGTATCTGCAAAAGATAACGTTAAAGCCGCATTTACACTCAACATCAACGAATATTTCGTAAAATATTTAATAAAATGAAGTAAACCCATACAAAATCTGTGTTCCTCGTAGCAATATACAAAATTGCAACGCTCGATGTGGTATGGTAACAGAGATTTAACGAGATACAAAATGCTCTTTTTTATTTTTTGTGGTACAATTAATATTTTAAACACATGTTCATGTACCAATTTAGTATTCGTGTGTCGTAGGAATATTTATCATTGCGGGAAATTAAAGTGGAATTTATTAGGGAACGTAAGGAACACTGATTGTTTATTGGTGAACTTTATTTTACGAAATATTTAACGAAATATTCGTTGATTTTGAGTGTTAATGGGGCTTTAAGACGAGTGCGGAAATATAAACTTGTAAACGTCTGCTTATACATTCAGCACTTCAACGGCAATTACGACAACGGCATCCATTTGATAATTGCGTTAAATGTGAACCGCTCTGCGGTTAGACAGGCCGAATAGTTGACGTCTTTACTTAATGCCAACTACTGATTAGTTTGTGTTGTGTATAAATTAAATTTCAACATAGCAAGGGATTCTTTTTTTTTATTCAATCGCCTAACCTTAGGTTTAGTTCACCGTTCTTACAGCTCTATTGGTCACCATCGGCTCAGGTACTACTTAAAAGTACCCCGGGTACTCTTAGGTATACTACACAGTACCCGGGGTACGAAAAATAATATACTAAAAAGTATACTAAAAAGTACCCCGGAGTATGACCGGATGCCTTTATCGTATGTTCAGTACCCGGGGTACATTTTAGTATACGTAAGAGTACCCGGAGAACATTTAAGTATTACCTGAACCGACAGCGACCAATTGAGCGTTTATACAGCTATGTTTCGTTATTATAGCACCTAGTATTTTATCCATTTTTGTTTTGCGCAGAAATGAAAGCAACATCTGGAGGCCTTCATAGAATAAGAAGTTTTGGCTTAGTGCAAAAATTCGTGCTTTCTTAGTTAAAATAGCATAGTTATATAATGTAATTCCCAACAGCAAACCCATTTCATGTTATTATCATACACTAACATGTGTATCACTTTTTTTTATTAAACTGTACCTTTTGTTATATCGTGACCAATGAACATATATAGTAATAGTGGTGTCCAAGCAACACGCATTATCAGCGGTAGATCCACGTGCGTCCGACAAAATATACATCCCCACTACTGGCTTTACTATTATTATTATTCTCAATTACGTCTTACATAGGCGCTATTCTGGACACGAAAGCATGCACATTTATCTTATCTAATCATGGCTGAAATGGCCAGCTTTATTGCTTTAACAGATCATACAACATTTTTAATAATATGCGTAGAAAAAAACAAGTTGCATGTGATGTTGCTTAACGTTTGAGCTTAGTTATAGTCAAGTAACATTGACCACCAGGAAATCTATCATTTATTAAACTGTGATTAAATTGTTACTTATAAACCGCTGTCAAAAAGAAATTCGATTTGAAGCAAACGCAAACACTGAGATTTTTGCACTGGAATGGTCTATACAGACATGTTTTAGGAAATAGGTAGATATTGAATCTCATGTTGGTAAGCCAAGCCTATTTGCAAGCGACCATGGCGGCATTTGAACCAAATGCGTCTCCGCACACCCGCCATCGCACGTGGCCGTGCACGTGCTCAAGAAATTCCACGAGAAAAATCCACCTGCTTCAAATGATGATGTATTTTTCGGCGTAGCTTTCTAATCCAGCTTTCACCTTACCTGACCGTTGTAAGTGTCCAATATAATTCAAATACAATTTCCCGCGGCTAGACCCGAATGAAAACACTTCATTTATTCAATTGGCTGATTTGAGCATTATTCCCCAGAACATTGGCAACATGACGACGTCTTTGTAGTATAGCGTGTAACATTTTGCAGTGAAGGGGATGCGGACTTCTCATTGGTTCGCGAATTAGCCAGAACTTTACGATTGTACGTTGCTGTTCACACTTTATCGCGGAGGATACCATATATAGTCAATGTATCACGATTGATCACGCCTGCTGCAGGTCTAATCTTTACATAACTGCATTCACAATACCCTGGTTTATTAATATGTATTTGGTTAATTATAAATAACATTTTACAGATTTTGGCCCAGTTACAATTACGAATTAAATTCCATCATACACAATTGCAGGGTCAGTACTCGGTAAGTACATCGTCAGGGAAAGGCATAATGGACCATCGATAAATGCCTTATGCTGATAACCCAGTTTTGCTTTAAAGATATAAAATAACATGGAGTCTATGGAAAGAAATAAATGTCAACATATCGGTTAATGCTTCTTATTTGCACTCTGAGAACAAATATGTTTACCGGAATTGAATGGTATCAATGTAAAAGGAAAATCGTTTAATTATCTAACCACACTTGTGAGCCGTTCATATCAGATTAAACGAGTGTGTGACACATATTTTATTTATTTAGTAAATAGGCCCAGTGACAGTATACTTAAATTATATATTCAAATATATACGTGAACACATCTCGATATATACCTTAATAAACCGTATACACTTTATAAACAGTGTATGCAATAAACTAATACACTTGACTAAATACTTGATTTACGACGGATTAAAGATAAACACGTGATGAACGTTGAGCAATATTTAGTTTTTATTTAAATTACGTTTAATTATATAAAATTGTATGTAAGACTAACACAATTAATTAACACCAACGCCGTATATCTTTTTCAAAGATATTTCTTGTTACTGAATGGTTTGAGCATGTGACGTACACATGTATCTTAAAAAGAGCACTTGTCGTTTATCCAGCAGCTGATAATGTGATTATTTGAGATGTGCATACTTATGTGTTTTAATAATGCAAAATACTACAATAAATATTTGTAAAAATAAACGCCGCATTAGGGAAATAATACGAGTAAATATAATTTATTGTCATATCATATGTTATCTACTTTTTTACATTCGCATACACAAAATTACCTCGTTTATACGTATTGACTAATGACACATATTGACGATTTATTAGACATAATATGTAATACAAGTAAGTATACTTTGACCTGGTGTCATTTGAGAGAAAATGTATTCTCTGAAAAGGTATGGTTTTGCGAATGGATTATTGTTTGTGTACTTTTTATATTTGAATAAAGAAATACATTTTTTTCAAACGCAGACACACGTATCGATATGAGGAAGATGTAGGCTGTATATTTCATAGTTGATTCTGGTAGAAGGATTACTCCTGTGACACCAGCTCTAAATTACATTCAGTTTTACTGTTCAGATTTACAACTGGATGGAACCCCTTATTTACATCCGTTGATATGTTTTATACAAGAGAGAAGTAGCTTGTACAACATTACAAAATACACACTAAATATTTCTGAACATATCTATTATTAAACGTATTGGTATTTGAAATAGGTCTGAAGGCATGCCGACAGTCACATTTTGGCCGGCATTAATCACATATAAGAAGCCCAGATCCTGGGTTTACCGTGTCGGAATGGCGGAGGGTTGGTGCACGTTCTGCTTCTTATCTAAGTCATATTTGCCACACCTGAGAGAGCAGAATGTCCAGCTTAGCCATTCGGACCATTATCGTTGGCTAACGATACAGATTTGATTCAAAATAGTTTTGAGTTTTTACTTGATAATAACATATGGATACAACTTGGATGTTAGAATATTTATTGATATATATGCATTTTTACAAAAATAACAATCTCGATCTGTGAACATCATTAGTTATTGATTACAGGCGACTGACCAATTACCTTTGTCATAGGAAAAAGACATACAACACACTATACTATAACACATAAATATGATTAAAGCTGGGGCATTACCTACCTTCATAACACCATCCTTTATTAAATGTGTTAGTCTAAGACCTTACCAATATTGATTGGCTGAATTAATGCACACTCTGAAGCATCTAATGCTTTTTTATAAAAAGTTAATACGGCCTGATATGACCTACGTTATCAATGGACGAACAGTTGTTTGTTACAGTTTTCTGACAAACAGCATTCCAAATACTCATACGAGCTAGTATGCATTTCCTGTTGAACACTCAAACGAGCTAGTATGCCTTTTCTGTTTCAGAGGACGTCCAATTAGCCATGTGGCAACAGCTTAAGCGCATTGCTACAATATCAACGAACCATCTGTTATGACAAAGATACAAAGAGGTTTAACTCGCTTGCCTTTAGCGTTGGTATAGTTAGTATTGCACGGTAATACGCTAATCTTCAGGCGCATTAAGTAAATATTTTAATGGCAAGTATTCTATGTAAAGCAAAACCCACAGAAAGCATTGATATAAAAATAATATTGATATTACAACGATAAATTGATAACGCTTCTAATCCGCATCAGAATACAAACTGCACACATAAGCTGGCATGTTTCATTATTTATACTTTTGTAATATAAAACTTGAACAAACATAAGACAGGATAAACAAATTGACCTTGATAACCATACAAATATGACATAAAATATGGTTAAGTCCCAAAACCATGCTGCCAATTCTATTCGCGTCATAAAAATGGGTTTTGATATGATCGCTTAAATATACTTACATGTATTTTGCTTAATGACAAAGAATAGCAAACATGTCAAGTTATACAATCAAGTCACTTATCTGTGACACGGGAAACGACAAAGAAACCAAAATTTTAGGATGTTATTTAACATTTTGTCAACTGAACATTATAATGGATCAAAAGGCAGTACCAGCTTTCACATCAACGGCCTTCAGTGCGTGTTGTAAATGGAGCCAACATATTCAGTGCTCGATATCGCGAAATGGGAAATATTTCCTTTTCCACTTAAATTGTAAAAAAAGTATTACGACGACGGCGACGCAGACGAAAATGCCGACAAATTGGTGAGTAGTGTAGGTATATTCGATTAAAAGTCAAACTAAACATGAATCCAACGAATAGTCAAAACATTAACATTTTGAAAGTAAATAAAAACATATAATACAAATTAAAATATCTTAAATTTCATTTCTAGAAGAATGAGCGTAACTACAAAAAAAAATAATATCATTATCAGAGTCATGAAGTCCAACCATATCCAAACTATTCATCAATTTACATTTAAACATGGCTTATCTACTAATACAACGTTTGTTTTAGCTTCAGAAATTTCGTTCGTTTGGTTTCAATAACATTTTGTGATTTATCATTAAAACAATTTTAGTTGTAAAATCTGCAAATTGGTATATTGAACATTAGGTGTAATTTTGTTTTCAAACCGTCATGTTGTGGTCAATTTGAATCAAGTATGACAAAAGGGTATATAATAAAGTAAAGTACTACATTTTGTAACGGGCTGGATTCTAACTCACGGATAAGTAAGCTCGAATATCAGCACGGACCCAGAACTTGTCGTGAAATGATTTATTCGACCACTCTTCAGTCTATACATCTGTTATGCAGGATATTTTGATAAATAAGGTGAAGCAAGTGGAGTAGTTTCATGTAAAGCTTGATTTGCTTCGTATAGATGTACATACTTAAGGCCTATTCACAATGGAAGCAGTTTCCCCAGCGACAACATAAACAAATCGTTACACATAATAAATGATAGTGGTTGCTACATACAGCTGTCGAGTGGGCATGATGCAGTCACTGGAGCTCATGCATAGACAGTTATAGCTGCGAGAACAGCCAATGTTACCGGGAGTGTACCAATCCCACATCCGGTTCTTATGGACAGCAGTGCAATAAATCCATTGCGGACTTCAAAGTCTGCAACTTTTTCCTCTGTTAACAACCAGGATATTGTTTATTGGTATATTATCACTTAACCCATTTATGCATAGCGTCTAGAAAAAATGCCTTGGCAAACAGCGTAGACCCAGATGAGACGCCGCATGATTGCATGATGCGGCGTCTCATCAGGGTCTGCGCTTTTTGCTTAAAGGAATTTCTGCAAGAAATATTCTAAATATAGAAAAACATATACTAGACATCCCTCAGTTTGGAAATAAATTGATCCAATTAAGAAGGATGGGAGAGTCCACTAGGCATAAATGGGTTAAAGTGTTGGTACACATATACCGTGCGTTATATATACAATGTACATATAGGAATACGTCGCATTCAAAATATTAACGAACAACACCAAATCCCGACAATAGCTTTTCTCAACTCAATATGGCTAATAAATAAGTTTTATTTATTTCAAACAGTTGAGCGCAAAAAAAACAACATAAATACACGTGTATGGTGTTATCGCCATACAATGATTCGACCTTTTAAACACGTCTTTTTTAGTGACAATAAAGAAGAAATCAATCATAACTCAATTTTTAAAGAGTATACTTTGCTTAACTATTTATTTTTTTAGAAAAGTAAATCATACTGAAATTGTATACTTGTTTCCTTTTACAAAAACAAAATAAACTGTAAAATAGAGAGAACGATATTTTACGAAGAGATTTGAAATAATGATGTCAATTAATAACCTTAATAAAGTATGATATAGTCTGTCTATAGTAATCAAGGGTTAACAAGTACACAACTTCCTACTGATACACGAATATGTATCTTAAAATAAATATGTTGATCTTCATTTGGTCCCGAATATTTATATGTCATTGCATTTATTTACGTGGTCATCGCGTAAATAATAGTATGTAATATAATATGAATATAATATGTAGTTGAGAAGTATAGTAAATATTACACTTAGAAATAAAGTGATTACAAGATACAAGATACAAGATACAAGAATCTTTATTAAACGTCGGATGTGAACAACAATAAACATTATCTCATGAGGTATTTCCCGACAAAACAATTGTATATAAATAACAAGTGTTTATTGATCTGAAAGAAAGATTAAGCATATTATATAAGCATTTAAAGTACAAAGACATAGTTAAAGCACATAAAACACAAATTAAGTACAACATGTTCATTAAGAGCATACTATTTTGCAAGTTACAAACACACAAATAAGACAAAGGGAAAGATACCTAAAACTATATTAGAGTTTTCTTGCATGGTTCAAAAATTAAAACATATATTATACACATTTTAATACGTAGAACAAAGCATAGCAGACCTATAATAAAATTTAAGATATTAAAACAAGTATAGCACATAAATACAAGTTTAAAAGCATATAAAAGCACATGAATAACAACAGCATAGTACATATATACACATATATACATGTTTAAAACACACAAGAAACACACATACAATTTTTACATGGAAGAGTAACCAAGGGGAATAAGCAGTATGTTTAAAAGCATATTAAAGCACATGAATAAGAACTACATAGCACATATATACACATATATACATGTTTATAACATTTTAAAACACACAAGAAGCACACATACTATTATACATGGAAGGGTAACCAAGGAGAATAAGCAGTATGTTTAAAAGCATATTTAAGCACATGTAAAACAATTACATAGCACATATATACACATATATACACGTTTAAAACCTTTTAAAAAAACACACAAGAAATACACATACAATAAATACATGGAAGAGTAACCAAGGAGAATAAACAAAGGGTTAACTGAAAAATAAATATATAAAATAAGCAGGACAGCAAGAACAAGCAAGCAAGCAAAACAAGTGAGAAGCAGGTTACTCACACATGGCGCATTTACATTTGGAACCCGTCCAGGTGAGGATCAGCCGGACATAGTCTTTATATTTGTCGACTGTGCGTATGTCCTCTGGGAGGCTGTTCCACACCCGGACAGCTTCAAAACGAAAGGCATTTTTGCCATACCTTGTTGTTCTTACTTGTGGCGTCTCTAGTATGTTTGAATATCTGAAATTATAGTTAGAGGATTTAACTTTAACCAAGGATTGAAGATATTCTGGGGAAAGAATTACACGAGCCATATTAAATGTAACCTTAAACGTGCCTATGATATTTATTTTATTTTACCAAACAATTATGTCGTATTTTTAAAAACATTCCAGGCGAAGGCGCATACTTGTATATGAAAAACAAGAACGTTTAACACATTACGGATGTGATAACTACGGAATACCGTTAGGGCCATCGTGGTTACACATTAAAATCCAGAGGGCGACACTGCGATAGTGCGATAGTACGATGGCGACAATGCGATAGTACGATGGCGACAATGCCATAGCACGATGGCGACAATGCGACAACGTGATAGTACGATGGCGACAATGCGATAGTCATCGCACTGTCGTCATCGTATTATCGCATTGTCGCCATCGTACTATCGCATTGTCGCCATCTTACAATCGCATTGTCGCAATTTACTATCGCATTGTCGCCATCGTACTATCGAGTTATCGCATTGTCGCCATCTGGATAAAAATGTGTAACCACGATTGCCCTTAAGGTATTCCGTAGATAACACATACCACATTGTTTAGAAAGAAAATAGATGGGTTTACAAGAAGATACAGTATTCAATAATATAAAACGAAAGATTCACATATTAAGTACGTATTACACATAACTTTATCGAGTTGCATAAACAGTTACTACCGAAACAAGTGATACACTCGGTCTTCGCAGATCAATCTACCTCAAATAATATATTAGTTTGAAAAGAAAAAACACTATGGTTCTTGCAATGATATTATATCAAAATGATAATGTATAAATTCATATATTCTAACTAATTAAAAGTTGTTTTATGAAAAGTTTACAAATCTATCAGCTCAATCTAGCTCAAATACTATATAACTTTGAAAAAAAACTATGGTACTTGTAATGATATTATATAAAAATGATAATGTATACAATGATATATACTGACTAATAAAAAGTTGTTATATGACAAAGTTTACAATCTATTTAAGGAAAGCGGACTTGATTTATGTAACCATGTGCCCTATTAACGTCAAGTGGCGGGGAATAAACCAACTTCAGGTGCGCACTTCCCCATGCACGAGTGTTTTGTTTACTCGTTGCGGTTCATTAGCGGTAATTTTAAGTGCTCCACTATAATTAACCGTAATAGAGCGTGGTACAGCTTGCTCCAATATAACCGCAGCACAAAACATCTTGCCTTTCCATTTCAAATGCAGTGTCGTATCCATGGTCGATGCATCCGACTGCATGAGGATTTATTGGAAGGGACATATATAAATATTCTTTACAATTCAGCAACCACTTCATTCGCAACGAAGGCTTATTCCAACATCATATATGCTACATGTATGAGGACAGAAGAAGTGACATTAAGAGGGGTCAAACATCTATATCGAAGTTGACCGTCAATATATATACCTGATAATCCGATGACATGTTTCATCGCTGTATTACAATACCATATAGTAACGGCAAGTACATTGGTAGCTTACTTTTACATGGATAAATAGCAAGTATATATTAACATATTTGTGTTTCGTTTACCTGATATTTTAATCGTATTCACCGTGCGGCGTATTGAAACGTAGTATCAAGTTTGTAACTCCGCTTCATATACTCGGTTAAGCCCTATCGACATGCCTTATCATCGTTATTTAATGTCCGAAATAAAACACAACCAGAATTATCAATTTATGTATTGTATGGTATTCCTCAAATGCGTTTCCAATCGCACAAATCGGGAGCATGTTATTGGTTGAAACATATTCGGAGTTTTGCGCCAAAAACAAGGCTTGTTTGTTTTTGCAACACATGTAGATTGATGGTTTATCTGGGCCCTTAATGTGAGTTTCATCCGAATACGGCATTTCTCCATACACTTTTTTTCAGAGGATGTCCCAATGGTATGTTTTCCATGACGATAGACCTCATATGTTTTTTTCCAGAAAAAAAGCACATTTCCTTCAACGAAGTGTTAAAATGTGTTTTCGTATAGTCAAAGCTTTCCCTAATATAGACATTAATTAATATATTTGCATTGATTGTGTCCTTGACTCATATTGTCTTTACAAAAAATAGTATTTGACATATGACTTGCTCAATACAATAACGGTGATATACAGCAGCTTCGTCAAATCAATACTTTAATATAGCACTCGGGAAATGAAAATAAAAAATAAAACACTTAGACAATTAAACATTTAACGACGGTTTTGCATTAATAGTGTATCTGTTTTATCTTCCAGAAGGTAAAGACTCAATGATCGTAAGTGTACCTGAACATATAGGTTTGGAGTTAAATTCATAAATCGTATGAGTTTAAGTACAGTTCATGTTTGTGGCCAACCTAACTAGTTTTCTCTACATCTACAATGTTTATAGCTACAACTATTATGTTTTAAATTGGTGAATCCATCTAAAATGTGTTTATAAAATACAAGTAGTATTTATTAAATATTCATGTTTATTATTATTAAACTGAACCATGCACACAGTGTGCGGTGCCTTTGCATACGAATCTCGTATATTCCACTACAATTGACAACCAGAAGTTAGTATAAATCGAGCACATACGTTTGCTACGACCGTGCTTTCAAACCTCTGTTCCAGTTAAGACCTACTTCAACCACGGGCATTGGGTTCATTCTATGAAACAGCTATGGACGGAATAACAACGCTCGCTCTCCTGCTTGGTATTGTTTGTATTTGTTTCATTAAGCATTAATTTAAATATTTTTTAATTTAAGAACGTGTTTCATTAAAACGTCAAATAATTTTAAATACGTTAATATAAGAAACAAACAATATAATTTGTATGGGAATCAGATTTTAGGCTTTGATTGAAGCCAATAGTTTCTTAAAACAATTGTAAAAAAAACGCATATTTCGTATTTATATTAAGATGCATTTAAGTCAAATTAAATATATTTAGTTAAACTTATGTAAACGACTGCAATAATGACATTGTTAGATAGGATACATGAATAAGTGAAAGCTAGGTGCTGCTCTATCGCTTTATGAAAACATGCACGCAATAACGTTTGTACAAAAAATCATGTCTTCAGTATAAAATTAGACAACTTCCTTTTACTAACTGCACATCCGTACCTATTTACTCAATTTTGTGCGTTCATTTTCTTTGATTGTATTTGCAGGATTACTTTTTCCTCGGATACAAGGCAATGGTAAGTAGTTGGTATCATCTATTTACGCTTCCTAATATACCCCACTAGTAAGATTCATAATGTTGATGTTAAAATCAATTAAAATGTGTTTACCAATATTAAATGTTTACACTAAACTAACTTTAAGCAATACGTGACATGCTTTAATTAGCTATATTTATTTTGTTTAATGTTATATATGATAATTAAAATTGTAAATGTAAGAAATTAAATGTTGTAATTCCGCATACAATTGTAACAATAAACGAGTTGTATCAATTGTTTATATATTGTTCTGTGACTGTCGCGTAGTCCATTGTCATACATTGCGTTGTCTTTGTCTAATGGTTTTCATTTAAACAATATAATATGTTGTCGCTTGGTCCAAGTTCAAACATTAAAATGTGGTTTCCGCTAAATCTTAGTTTCAGTGGTGTTATGTGTGTGACGCTTAATCCTTATTTTTACATGTCTGCGTGTATTGCCTCCTCTTTGTTTAAAAATTAATCTGTTATTGTTGCTTGGTTCTCGATACAATTGTAATGTTGTTGTCATTTAATCCACGTACTATCATTGCATTATGTGTCTGTCTATTCATCCTATTTCAAACACTACGCTATTTTTGTCGTATGATTTGTGTATTTTTATTGACCATCATTTGTCGCTTTATCCTTATCATAAAGTGTAATATGTTTGTCTCGCATATCTCATATATAAAAGGCGTTTATTTGTTGACTTAAGCCTCGTTCATTTATTGCAACGTAGTTTAATGGTATTTAATTGTACTGTGTTGGTTAGTCGGTCCTCCTTGTTACATCGTTCTGTACTTCGTACATTGTCCTCATTCTTACATTGGTTTTTTCACTCTGGCCTTGGATAAATATAAAAAAGTCACCGATAATTTATCGAAAAGTGCACTCTCATTTTCGCTTTTTTCCCGTTGACCTTGAATAGCTGACTGCATGGACGACATAACAGTGAACTGTACCATGATGGACGCATTGTTCAAAGTATGCAACGGAAGTAAGGAACATGCTGCTGTGGTCTGTCCAAAAACTTGCAATCTCTGTAATTATGGTGAGTACATCTTCTATTATGGCGTATAAACTACATAACAGTACAACAATCACGAATATGTTCGTTTTTACTCATTCCATGATGCCCAGTTTATACCGTGTTATATTATACACTATTATTTAATTAAATATACACTGATATAATAATGCATGCGTGATGTAAGTTAACTATAATAGTTTATTCGCGCCACAAATGACCATGCGCACCCTTTATAATTACATACCCCATACGGAAGGGTGAAACATATACAATTGATGAGTGCGAGATGAACCTGTAAATATTCTTGTAGTAAACGGAAAGTGGACAGAATGGTCCGATTGGTCTGCGTGCATGAGTACCTGTGGCAACGCGACGCAGATTAGAGAGAGGTCATGCACAAACCCCAAACCATCAAAGATTGGTGAAGATTGTGAAGGGCCTGCAGAAGAATATAACGATTGCAAGTTGGAACCGTGTCCAGGTGAATC
>VMBQ01002681.1:0-28353 GCA_007657795.1 Dreissena rostriformis
GATGGATTTGGATGGATTTTGTAAATGTCTTGGAAACCATTTGGACTTAGCAATTGTGGACGTGAACATATCGTTTTAACACTGAATAAAGAACGCAGAAATAGTAATTGTGTTATTTGTGTATACGTTACTACGTTACATTATAAATATATAATGAGGCATATTGCGTGCTAAAGATATCACATGTACTGTGAACTAATTAAATATCTAAATGAGGTTTTATCTTAAGTAACTCGAATAAATTGATTAAAAAATACATTATAAAAAGCATATTCAACATCTAATCGTTAAGACAAAATTAAAGAAAATGAACCTTAACAATGAGCATAGATTTGGAAAGAAGAAACCTACAGCGCATAATTATGTCAAACAACATAAATAGTGATAAATGTTAAAACAATATTTGGTAACTTTTCACACAAACAGATTTAGTATTTTATTGAAATGTTGCGATGTTGTCATTTCCGCGGCACCCATTTTAATTTCTTCATGTNTAGTGAAATTTCCAAGCTGGTAGCCCGATCGGGCTAGTGCTTCAAAAAAAATAATGCCAAGACTGAAAGTGGTAAGTTTGTTTTTTTTTAATGTTGAATTAATTTCGATTTGTTTCGGAACTGGAGAATTTTAGGAACTGACAACCTCACTGTACTCTTCGGACTAGTGAACCAGGATATCAAATACAAACTGGCCAACACCTGACAGTATTTTAGGTATCTACTAAGAATATGTTTGCAATAATAATTTACCCAATAGCAAAAAAAAAATATTTATGAAATATGTTGTTAGTTTTTTTTTTTACTTTTCATTAAAATTAAAATTATTATAAAAGACAGAACGGCATGGTTGACCTACATTCGAGAGAACATCAAGCGCCTCAAAATGGCGGACATTTCAGTGTANCCTCGGCACAAGTTGTCAAACCAGAACTCTAACCATATCTTCACCAGTTGTTAAACATTACATTTAAAAGTCGAACCCTGATTATCGAACGCCAACAGAATGGAGAATTGTTTAAGAACTAACCCACGAGTCCCTACCTCCTATTCATGCGTTATACGCTAACCCACGAGTCCCTACCTCCTATTCTTGCGTTATACGCTAACCCACGAGTGCCTACCTCCTATTCTTGCGTTATACGCTATGCCGACACCACGAGTGCATACCTCCTATTCTTGCGTTATACGCTATGCCGACACCACGAGTGCCTACCTCCTATTCTTGCGTTATACGCTATGCCGACACCACGAGTGCCTACCTCCTATTCTTGCGTTATACGCTATGCCGACACCACGAGTGCCTACCTCCTATTCTTGCGTTATACGCTATGCCGACACCACGAGTGCCTACCTCCTATTCTTGCGTTATACGCTATGCCGACACCACGAGTGCCTACCTCCTATTCTTGCGTTATACGCTATGCCGACACCACGAGTGCCTACCTCCTATTCTTGCGTTATACGCTATGCCGACACCACGAGTGCCTACCTCCTATTCTTGCGTTATACGCTATGCCGACACCACGAGTCCCTACCTCCTATTCTTGCGTTATACGCTATGCCGACACCACAGAAACCGTTGTTGGCTGTCATTGAAATTTCCCCTGCACATCTTGTACCGTGCCTAGAACAGGAAATATATCACATCTTGTACGGTGCCTAGAACAGGAAATATATCACATCTTGTACCGTGCCTAGAACAGAAAATATATCACATCTTGTACCGTGCCTAGAACAGGAAATATAAGGGAGGTCATAAACGAAGCTATGCTGGATTCGCTATTATCATATTACAACAAAGAACCGTACTGACGGGTATTCGACTTTGTATATAGTCAACGAAGTGACATAATTATGTAAGATATACTATAGAGGATAAATGACGATTTTTTTTTGTTCCGCGGATGATTCACTTATTACTACGGTTAAGTGAAATACCATTTGTTTGCAAAATATGTTTTAAAATTACTGAAAATGAATTTAATACCTTTTCAATAGCCTATTTAAGAACAAGAGAAGATTTCCCCAAGCCTAATTGCATTCGTTTAACAAAACAGGAAATTAAAATATATCGGTTATAAAATATGTGTATATAACGGCGACGGAAAGGCCATACAACTCAGTAGAGAATGAATGTACAACGTACTTTATACACATGGTGGATTTTCTTCTGTGTTAAATGTTTATTAGAGGGACTCATTACCATAAAAATATAAAGTTACTGACGTCTGAAAGTATTTATTTAATGCAACAACTACATTAAAGTATGTGCTAATGTTTAAATTTCAACGGATATTATCGAGGGCTATTGCTTCATTTAAGTTAAAACATAAATTTATCTTTAAAAATATTATTGATTAAATGGTAGCCTTATATTTGGGTCTCGTTTTTATAAACGTTTATTAAACACTTATCTGTTTTGTTCTAAAATGTTTCTCGCGGGCAGTATCCCCTGGCAGGGTTAAAAAAGTACATTTATTAGTAGTAAAATATGCAATGTACACGGAATACTCCTATTATCATGCGCACTACTGATATCTGAGATATAGCCTTACTTTAAATTCCAAATAATGTGCATGATTTTTGTGAGTTCGAATCCTATGGAGATGGGGAAAAAATGCTTTTTAAATATGCTTTTCTTAAAGATTTAATCAAAATTCATATTTTTTCTATAAATAAGGATATAAATGCAGAGAGGAAATATACATCTTTTTCATATGTTTCCTTTATGTATAATAAATACTTTCATATATATTTTGGGGAACTGTCATCGATATGGCCTTTAAAACTACAAATGCGAGTTTACGAATATATTTCTTCATCATATGATGACAAGTGAATGTAGGATCTTAAAACGGAGAAAGTAAAATACTTCATGCGCACAGTCTACCCTGTCCGCTAATGCGACCGCGAAACCTTGAGCGACTTTATAGCGGACAATGTAGCTCCTGACGAGACTGCACAGGCTGGTCTAGAGCTACCATGGCCGTTGTGGCATAAGACCCATTTTCGCGTGACGCGGCTCATATTACCTACTTGTTCTCGTTGGTGTCATCATATCGCGGGAAGGGATCTTTGTCATTGTCGTTAAGATCATAGCTGGCGTTGGGTTCCTGCAATCACATCAAGGGGTATATCAAACCATTGAAACACGGCTCATTTACTCAAGTATGAAATGAACATACACATATTACTCTACAAAACATACTTGCTGCTAAAGTCAGCTTCCGTGTCATAAAGATTGAAGTACGATTTCTCTTTCACAAAAGATATCAGTTAAAGCATTTACATATATTTGAAACTTAAACCAGTTTTAAAACCCCAATGATATCCTTTGCATTGACCGTTCCAAGGCGTTGACCGCAGTTGTTTTTTTTTTACATTGGTGATTGTTGTGTCATGTGTTTTGTCCGGTATAAATAAGTATGGCAATGGTAACTTGCCTAGATTAAAGGACCTTGAGTCATGATGAGAATGATCTCCTGCTGATGCAACGCGAGTGTCACTTTGTTTTTATGTGATTCTCATTACAACATAAATGGCACAAAGTAAAAGATATGGAAGTAATTAACACGACTTTAACGCACTTAACAATGTTTTGACAAAGTTCAAGCAGTGAATCGTGTGTCATCAGACACATTTGTCATGATGTCCTTATTGCTTGCGAATGTTCTACATTATATCGTCGCGTGACACCAGCCTTTGACTTGATTGACGTTTGTTTGTGCTATAGTGAATTCTTGATCTTTCTGCACCACAAGGGAACATCATGCTTGGTGTGTAGAAATGTCGTCATGTGCTCTCATGAATACTCACATACAAACATATATGCAGAATGTTTAGTGTATACAAGAGAATATACGTGTATGTTTTATGGCTCCAACTTTCACAAAATCAACATTAAAATCTTTTTTTTTTCAGATTCGGTTAAAAATAAAACAAAGCACAATTGCGAGGCCGATATCAACGATTCAAATTGGGCTGATTTTTACTATATACTACTTTGTAATAGTCCATAATCATGTTTACATGCATGCCAATACTTACATAGTTTGCATACAAATCTGTGTGATTATGTTCCAGTCCTGAAAATGTAAACAGTACAAGAATGGTTGGTGATAGCATAATTGAAATAAAAAAGCTATCGATGTATACAAAGAGAAAACAACTGTTCATCTTGCGCAGAGAAGATGTCTTTTTTTTCATGGTGAATACAAAAAACGTAGCGCCACCTACCGTCGTCTAGAACGGATACGACAACGCCACGCCCGGTTATGTTACGCTTCCAGACGGCAACCACGTTCAGATCTAGCTTTGGAAGTGCCGTGTTACCTTGGCGGGTATCTGTCTAGAGAAAACAGGTCGTCATGAATACGAGGTAATCATGGTGAGTCGCTGTCTATAATTTTGATGAATATAAAATGTGTGCTTAACTCCGTTTCAGACAAGCTATGTTCCACAGCGACAATAGAGTTGAAGATGCTCCCACCCTTATGAAAGTATTGAAGTTGTCAACCTTTTAACATATCAATGGTCGGAACAAAATCGTGACACAGATTAACACAGTTTGCAGCGCTTTGAACCAAACGTTAGTAATACTCAATTTGTTGACATGTTACTGTTGTTTTTGAATGTTGTTATAAATATATAATGAGGCATATTGCGTGCTAAAGATATCACATGTACTGTGAACTAATTTAATATCTAAATGAGGTTTTATCTTAAGTAACTCGAATAAATTGATTAAAAAATACATAATAAGAAGCATATTCAACATCTAATCGTTAAGACAAAATTAAAGAAAATGAACCTTAACAATGTGCATATATTTGGAAAGAAGAAACCTACAGCGCATAATTATGTCAAACAACATAAAAAGTGATAAATGTTAAAACAATATTGGGTAACTTTTCACACAAACATATTTAGTATTTTATTGAAACGTTGCGATGTTGTCATTTCCGCGGCACCCATTTTAATTTCTTCATGTTAAGAAACTAACACGTGTTAATACTTCTTACTTAAAAGTTGCACTCAAATATTGGTACGTAATGTGAAACTATTGTCGATTTTTTAAATTACCCCTTTTAAAACAAATAGTATATTCTTTCTCACAAGATAAATACACCGACATAAATAATTGTAACAAACTGCATGTTTTATGTTCCTTTAAAAGCTCTTACCTTTATGTTGTTTTCTCGAGAGCAATATAGTCGCAGTAGTAATGTATAATTATTAAAATCTAGAACATCGTATGTCTTGAACATTTTTGTGTATTTTTATGTAACCATAATCTTGTAATGCTATATTTATGTTTTCTGATCTGTGAAAAAATGTCCTTCATCTATCACCATTATACACGAATGTGACTTGTGCTAACTACTTCAGTTATGAGTTGGTTTCATAATTACGTCGAATTAATTTCTTCAACCGATGGAGACTAATCAAAACTCGGAATATATTTTCAGATGCATTCACATATGTTTTTAATTTTTCAAATGAACCATTCCTCAATAATTGATCAAATAATCTTTTTAGATATGTTACTTTATTGTAAGGATATTATATTGTAATAATTCAAAACTGTCTTCGTTTACAAAAACAAACACTTAGTTTATACAGACCCGAAGTGGTCTTCGAATAGTTTTTCACCATCGAATATTGGATATGTTTATTAATTATAATATACACTATTAATTTATGTACGTTTTTTACTGGAGAAATTTGAGAACAGCACACGCATTAACACGAGAACGTAAATGAATAAGGTAAGATAACGTCAACCGATTTTGCGAAGAAATTGAAATTAAAAGTTGCTTGAAGGTTACCGTGTAATGAAACATACAGAAAACAACGACAAGACATGACACCTGCCTCAGGATGTTTCCCGCCTTATTTCGGTAAACTTTGACTTTAAACTCTGTTTTTGTTTTCAATTGTTTCAAATGTATGACAAAATGGCTTGCTTCAAGTTGCTCCATAGTGGTTATAATAGTAACCACTCAATCCCCATGCGTTTGCAGATAATGAAACGAACATTTCAAATTGAATTAGTTATGCATCTACCTAGGTGTCCATCTCATATCATGCAAATTGAAAAAAAACACTGCGTTTTGATAAGATTATTCCGCAAATTATTAAAAACGCACTCCTAGTTCTCTGTTGTCACATGGTTAACCATCGTTTGCCTTCGAATCAAAGTGCGGTATCAATACAGAACATTTATAACCACAACAACTTTAACCCCACCACCAAAAACATTCTATAGCAACACTAACATCAACACCACCACAACACCAACCAACAATAACTTTTCTAATATGTAGCGCGTTCTGAGAAAACTGGGCAAAATGCTTGTGCGTAAAGTGTCATCCCAGATTAGCCTGTGCAGTCCGCACAGGCTAATCCGGGACGACACTTTCCGCCTAAACTGGATTTTCGCTAAGAAGAGACATCATTTAAACGAAAAATTCCATAAAAGCGGAAATTGTCGTCCCTGATTAGCCTGTGCGGACTGCACAGGCTAATCTGGGATGACAATTTACGCACAAGCATTATGCCCAGTTTTCTCAGAACACGACACATATCAGTTTCAAAAATTGCTTTATACCACCACCAGGATTTTTGGCTCCAAAACCGTGGGCGGGCAAAGAAAGTGCAAAACTATACATACATCAGTCTTACTCACAATGTACCACTGCTCATTCCACAAGGGGTCGTTAAAGGTAACATGTGCGGGCTTTTGAAGAAAATCTCGTTTGTGACGTGATTTGGCGATCTGTTGTTCTACCCAGAGAACCTGAAACAGTAATTATTCTAGTACAAGTAGAAATAAGAACACTAACATGATCTACTGCAATATCTATTAGTTTATTTTTAGTTAAGTTACTAGTTAAGTTTAGATGGGCACAGTTACGATGCGGTTGCATTGCTTAAGAACGATTACAACACGTTTACGGGCGCTGAAAATTCTTCAACTGAGCGGTGCCATGGAGGTTGATAAACGTTGCACATTCAAGACATTGGTGCGGCAGAAGAATTGATTTTGCATTTATGTGCAGAAAACTATGTCGAAAAAAACCCACTTCTTATGCCTAATTTGTCGTCGTTTACTTATTTATATAAATGTGAACGATTAACAAAAATATAAATCATACGTAGAATGATGATGATCATCATTTCCCACTATTGCAAGAATTGAGAATAATGCATTTACTATGAGTTAATCTACATTATTATGCCAAATGCCGTCCAGTATTTGTTAAGAGACTTTTTAATATTAACTATGTAAATTACTTATTTATTAATTGCACAAAAAGAAACTGAAGGAAAATATTGAAGAAAAACCATAACCTTATACTAAATACTAACTTAGAATCCTGAACGAATTCAAGAACTAGTAGAGTGACTTCCATTTCAAATAAGATAAAAAAATACTATACCAAGTAGTCTAATATCAAATGCCATTCTTTTTGCAGGATAAATTATACTGCCAAATACGACTCTACGCATTATCAATTTAAATCAATTTCTTAATCCGTTGTGGATTAACTGAATCTTATTTGGCATACCGTTCTCATATTCGAGATGTTCATATGGCAGTCTGCTGACGGAATCGTTCCGCTAAAACTCGTCATTTCCGGAGGTCTGAGCTCCGATAAGTAGCGCGGATGGTGTGTTATTGGAAATAAACAATTCAATCCTTTATCCGACCATTTTCAGTATATGACAAGAATAACAAAGCCGATTGGTTTACCGTTTTGCCTTGCTTTATTAGCTTTTCTGACAGATCATGAATTTTCATCCTCGGCAAGGCTGAAACAGGATAACGTTAATCGCCTGGGGTATTAGAGCCTAATCTCTCGCAAATAGCGTATTATTTTAATAGCATCATCAACGTCATTCCATCAAGCATGCGCATCAAAGCGATTGAACACCGTGCTTCAGAGTAGTGGAGTTTAATACTTGGTCTTTGACTGTGATTCTAATCAATCGATGGCCATTATTCAATTTGGCTCCCCTTGCAAGGAAAACTTTGATCTTGGATTTACTAACCATTTAAGGCTTAAAGCCAATTTTTCATTTGTATTCAGTCATATATTTAGGATTAAATTAAATAATATTCTGACAAAAATATAGTTTGAAAGGTGTTCATAACAAAAATTGCCACTGAAACAATATTATATGCATGCCCATATATATAATGTTAAATAGCTGCCACTAAAAAATAAATGGGAAATTTGTTTAACAAAACTACTACGGCGCATTAAGGATTGGCACCACTGCCTTAACATGCCAGATATCGTCTCTCAAACCTATTTTCGGTTTTCGATGATAGTTATCGTATTGTCAGTGCAAAGTGAAAGGTTAAATGAAAACCAATTTATAAAACCGAAGTTTCGGCCCCCCCTGTAATAATTTGTCATTTTGCCGCAGAACGAAAGCCTCGTTCTGGTCTCCAACTACTGCGTTTGAATTTGATGACGTCATCGATGTCCTCCTGTTTTGCATTATTCATTGTCATTTCGCTAAACACGTATCACAGTGAAACGGAATCTTGTTTTCTAATTAATTACTTTATTAATAAATCTCATCACGAAGAAGCCGCCCTTGCGACATAAATATGTGTTAGACAAACACCAACGTGACGAAAGTGGAATATGACATTATTAAATAAATAGAGAAACAGGACTGCATGCGCTGGACTGAACAAGAACTTCATTTTCATCAAGTTCTAAAAAGGAAACAATACGTCAACGACTAGATTTGAAGGAGAGGTTCCTTTAGCGGAGAGATATTCAAATATAGAACACTCACGTTTCAAATTAAGCTACTAAATGACTTTCTTAGATCTACGTTATACTTATAAAAGAAACACGACATGGAACTAACTAACGAGTTTATAACTTATGTTTAGAGGTGTAATTATTTATAGATTATTAATTAGATATTCCATTTTCATTATTCGAACAAATCACAAATAGTTTTCAAATGTTTTTTGCACAAGTTCCGACAACATAAACACCATGAGATTGTATTGACATATGAGCCTCGCTCTGTGAAAAGGGGGTTTAATGCACATGCGTAAAGAGTCGTCCCAGATTAGCCGATCAGTCCGCACAAGCTAATCAGGGACAATACTTTTCGCCTTATCTGGATTTTTGTCAAGAAGAGTCTATCTTTAAACTAAAAATACAAAAACGCGGAAAGTGTCGTCCCTGATTAGCCTGTGCGGACTGCACAGGCTAATCTGGGACGACACTTTACGTACGTACATTAAACCCCCTTTTCACAGAGCGAGGCTCATATATTTTATGTCACCGGACATACGTTTTTATTATGCATGCAGATTTTTACGTGCAGATGTTCATCATTTATTTAAATAAGTACGATTCTTTGTAAAGGTAACGGCATTTTAAATTAGTCATACTTATGGTATTACTAGGCATTTAGCAATCATGTAACGTTAAGTTATTTAAGTGAATTACAATTAGAAACTAGAACAAATCCCCATTTTGTACGTTAACCAATGCTCACAAATTACTCGTGCATTATCACATCAACCAGTTCTGAGTTTATTTTATATTCACCAAACAAATATATGAATTTAAAAGTATTAACTAATAAAATATGTCTATGCGACATGGAGGTAACACAAAAACGCATTTTACCTTCTTCTGTGATCAGCTGTATGATACGAATGGTGAATAAATATATATGTAATATATATTTGGTTGTTTGCAGGGTCGATTTTATAACCACCTTGATTATCACGATCTGGGGATTGGTATCAACCCACCGCCACTATAGTAAAAACCCCATATGGTGACATTAACATCAAATATACATTCAAATAAAGCCTGTTTGAATAGACCACAGTGTGAAAATTACAGTATTAACCAATTTCAAGCAATGATTTTGCATTATTTTTCACCATAAAAACCATTCATCAATCCGTTCTTTCAATATCACCTCACCTAGTTTATTATTGCCTCAACCTTATCGCCTTACCCTGGTGTCTTGTTCGAGACGTTTGGTGTGCTGGTAGGCGCTTCTTCTCGACCGATGTGGGACCTCGGTGTGTCTCAGAACATAGTAGTTATCCCAGGATTGTAGCTGAAACATGCGCACAGACAATACTGTTTGAGCCTCGCTCTGTGAAAAGGGGGTGCAGTCCGCACAGGCTTATCAGGGACGACACTTTCCGCCTTAACTGGATTTTCGTCAAGAAGAGTTTTTTTTAAACGAAAGATACAATAAAAACGGAAAGTTTCGTCCCTGATAAGCCTGTGCGGACTGCACAGGCTAATCTGGGACGACACATTACGCACATGCAGTAAATCCCCTTTTCACAGAGCGAGGCTCATTTGTATTGGTTTCAGAATTTTTGCTTGACGGCACGTATGGGTTTGAAATCCAGCGATGTTTTAAAAATGCTCGCGTTGGCATAGACCTTATTAATGAGGTTTCATTTAAACAAATAACAATGTGCACGAATTATCAGTAACGTGAGTAACTTGACAGACCAATATAACACGTTCAAATATTTATACTGTAAATGATACATTGAAAGAAGTTAATTGAAATCTGAAACGATGTCAGTACGGCTAGAGGACAAAGTTCATGAACGCAAGTCTTTATAAAAACATTGACAATAGCCGCACCTGTGATGTTGGTGATTTTTTTATAGAAAGATTGTGTCAATAACTTAATCTTTAAACCTCCCAAAAGTATCTTGCAAAAAGGAACACAACAATTAAAATTGAACTTAACATAAAACGTTGTTTCGATGAATCAATGGAGCCTTGCTCTGCGTTTAAAGTATCTTCCCAGATAAGCCTGTGCAGTCTTCACAGGCTAATCAGAGACGACACTTTCCGCTTTTGTGTGGAACTTTTCGTTGACACGAAGTCTCGTCCAAACGAAAATTCAGTCTAGGTGGAAAGTGTCGCCCCTTATTAGGTTTAAAACGCAAAAGGTCCGAAAAAGTAAGTTTTTATCCGGAAAAAATTCTAAAAAATAGCTTCCTGTTTCCAAAAGGGGAATCCGTACCCCCACCCACCCACGTCGTACTATGAAATGAGCACATCAGCCCTGGATTTAATGGACATACAATATCATGCTATGGCACTGGTATATATTATTAATCAAGCACGAGCGATTGGGATTATTTTACTAAGAAATGAATTGTTCATATTTCAGTTTTTGAAAATATTATACAACGGAGAAAAATAATCATACGATAAAACATCTAAAATGATAAACAATTTTTTTCTTAAGTTATAAGGATATCAATGTGTTCATGTGTATGCACACTTTGGCAATAATAATAAAATGAACAACACTTTGAAATGACACCATTTCGTGGTGAATAAGGAACACCGTTACTTGTGACAATTTCAACATATGCATATCGTTATACGTTGCTTACGCTTATTTCCAACAAACACCATAGTTGACGTTTGCAGCGTTTTTGATTACATAGAATAAACCTCAAAGTAACTATTTGAGCCGCGCTCTGGGAAAACCGTGCTTAATGCATGTGCGTAAAGCATCATCCTATATTAGCCCGTGCAGATCGCACAGGCTAATCTACGTCGACATTTTTATGGAATGGTTCATTTAAAGGAAGTCTCTTCTAAACAAAAGTCCAGTATAGGCGGAAAGTGTCGTCCCAGATCATCCTGTGCGGACTGCACAGGCTAATATGGGACGACGCTTTACGCACATAGATTGTGCTCAACTTTCCAAGAGTGTGGCTAATATGTTCCTTGCCTCCTATATGTTCAATACCCACACCCAAAGCACTGGTGTTATTGATGACCGCAGATTACATACTACCTATTTCGCATGACCAATCCCATAAATAAAAAACAAAATAATTAAAAGTTTAGTTGGATCATGCAAACAAGTTTATAACATGTAGAATGTCATCACGATCTGATACGGAAGAAAATATTCAATTCAAATGTGATATGCGCAAAGAGTTAGTTTGACATACAACACACTTATTATATGCATAGTGACAACACAGAAAAGTACACCCGGTCATGAGGGCCCCTTTGTTAAAATTCTTTATTTCAATCAATTTAAAACAGCCATATTGGGCTGATCATTTTAACTTAGAAACAATGATCTCATTACGTTTTCAGTCAATAAATAACTCATCGTCGTTCTTACACTTGGCTAGAGAACGAATCGCGAACACATCATCGGTGTTTGATATCTACGATTTCAATACATTTCAACAAATGACTTCACTTTTAAAGGTACCATCTACAACAATATGGGCCGCGCTCTGTGAATAGGGGGTTTAATGCATGTGCGAAAAGTGACATCCAAGATTAGCTTGTGCAATCGGCACAGGTTAACCAGGGATGACACTCTCCGCTTTTATGATATTTTTTGTTTAAAGTAAGTCTATTCTTAGCAAAAATCCAGAAATGTGACATGAATTTGTTGTTACCAAAAAACACACACGATAATTTGTAATGGTTGTCTAAAAATTCTTTTGTTAACGTTTTATACTGAAAATGGAACGTATGTGTTGAGGTGGAATTAATAGCAAGACGAATGGAGGATTGTCTTTATAAAAGCCGCCTTATTAATGATTTAGAAAGTTCAATGACAAATGTTATCAAAACCGATGTCTTTAGTGCGTGCTTCTATCTATTTCTATTTTATACGTTTTTGTATTGTTTTATGAGTGGAAATAATGCATCTTTCATGATAATTTTTCTCTATTGACGTGTGTATATACGGAATATTACGTTAATCAATTGTTCCAAGAGTTTGTATCAGTCGAGTGGCTTGTGTGATGACGAAAACAGTTATCAATTGTATTTTTAATGGTTCGAAGAAAGTAATCCGGCTAGTATGGTAATACGGAATCGGAAACAGCGAGAAGCATACTACGGAATTTAGTTCAACGATTGATACAACCTGTATTTTGTTAAAAGCATTAAACAGGTATATAATAAATATTAGTATTAATTTTAAAACCAATTTTACCGGATGAAAATTAACGCGTATTAACAGTGTTATTTTTACAGTTATACATCCACTGAATACTTCAAATTCGTCGCGTTTCAAAAGTATACTGTTGATCGAATGAATTAAGTAGTTTCAGATTTAAGCGAAACACATATTATGATGTAAATTGGTGAGATCGCTATAAGATATGTGGAAAGGTACGTTTTCTACTAAACTCCCGAAGTTGTTGGTTCCTGTTCTCGATACATTCAAATGGAATATGAAGTTTTAAATATATATCACTATCCTCTAAAAAGGTAACAGTCAGTTCTATGAAATAAATATGTAAAGGATCACGCATCAACAGTGTGTGTTTTCAGGGGCGTAGCCTGGCCAAATTCAGTTTCACTCAATTAAAAAAAAGTAAATAATGAAGGTTGGTAGGACTCATTTACTGTTCAGGACAGTCAATCGACGTAATTCCAGGGCCGGGCCCCGAGCAGGTCAGTCAAGGGCAGAAATCCAAGGGCTGAGCCCCGAAGGTCCCGATATTTAACATTTTATAACGTATAAAACGTCCCTCCTGACGTATGGTATCTACACTATTCTCTGACAAGTCGTGTTGATATTTCGAAGAATTGAACATATACGTTCTGGCTACGAGTTATTAGATAATAGATATAACTTAAGTGTTTTTGGTAGTTTTTTAGCATGTCTTTATTAAATAGGTTTTGTAATCTAATTTGACAAAGTAGCACCATCAAAACAAAGTGCACTGTGGAGAACAACAGAACAATCCATGATTTGTTGGGGGAAAAACATAAAATAATTTATAGAATTTGTCAAGCAAAGAAGCCATCCCATCTCGCTCTCACTACTATACTTTATTTAGAGCGGTACATAAATGGGGTATATGAACGACATTAATGTTTGCATAAACTAAGATCCAAGAAAAATGATTCAGTTTGAATATATGCTGGCTAAGACTGTTTCTTATGTCATACAAGTTGTTTAACATTAAGGACGATTCAAATATATGTGAGAGGTGCTAAATCTGATGTAAGAATGTACTGAATCGTGCATATAGAACATCACAATTTTAACAATTGTCTTCGAGCTATTTTTCTTTTTAGACTTATACTTTGTTCGGGTCGATAACGGATCGCTGGTTGAAAATAAGGCGAATATACGTAATATCAATATTACGAGGATGAATTATGTTGCCAAAGAGGAGGCGCATCCAACAAGAAAAATGGAACAAGACAATTAAATAAAGCAAATAAGAATGATGATGTCAGCTCACATAATCAGAGGTTGTGCATCTTTACTTCATAGACATTGAAATGAGCCTCGCTCTGTGAAAATGGGGTTTAATGCATGTGCGTAAAGTGTCTTCCCAGATTTACTTGTGCAGTCCGCACAGGCTAATCAGGGAAGACACTTTCCGCTTTTATGGAATTTTTCGTTTTAAGTAAGGATCTTCTAAACGAAAATCCAGTCTAGGCGGAGAGTCTCGTCCCTGAAAAGCATGTGACAGTCTAATCTGGGACGACACTTTACGAACATGCAGTTAGTCCCGTTTTCCCCAGACAATTTGGATCCAATGGTTCATATGGACCACTACCATCATATGTTCATCGACTTATTTTTTTCTAACATTACCTTCCATTAATTTATCGTACACACACATTAGTCTTGTTAGCTTCAAGTTTAATATTTAAATACTACTAAAACATTACACTCGTATTCCTGTGTCCAATACAATAATCAACCCACAATGGCAACCCTGTGTGGCCGTCTTTATAGCATTATCGTGCTAGGAGAGTACTCGACATTTTCGAGCGGCCAGTGGTTCGAGTCTTCCGGACTTGCAGCACGAATTTTATCCACTCTGACAAAGAACATGTCAATATTTATAGCCGCTTGTACGTGGCGTGTCCTTGTGTTGTTGTTGTGTGTTTAAACATAAGCGTTGCATGATTAAAATAATATTGGAGTTTTCTACGAATACACGTGTTTTTGTGTGTGCCAAATATGTGATATTTTTCCTTCGGTACGTTATGCCATAATTCTGTTCATTGTTTTTATAACATTATGACTGTAACCTTATTAAAAAAAATGTATTTCCGATCATGAAGTAAAATATGGATTTAGCTGGAGTGTCCATTAACAAACTACTTCCTATGAGTTTTTTTTTTATTCATGAGGTATTTACATTTGTCAGAGCACGCACTTGACGCGGATTTTAGTTTTTGTTTTCTTTTTATCACAAATCGTCATTCATACGTATTTTTCTGGAAGTCGAAGTCAATTAAAACACACATAATTCGATTGTATTTCCGTTTAATCTAAACACGGTATATGTTTTCCTTTCCTCGTACATCGAACAAATAATGAACAATATCTTCATTGGCGGAAGATGTAAACAAGAATGATAGGCCGCGAAATGGACCGATCATATCAAGTGAGACAACAGTGAAAATACAATTAACTCTAAAGTGAACAATTTGTCATTGTTTCATTACAATTCATACTACCATAATAATGATAAAATACACCATTTCATGTTGCGATGGCGTTTGCTTGACAGATGCTTTGAAACGACGTGAATCAATCAGATTTAATGATAATTATTAATATGATAAAGTGGTCTCAGCAGATATAAGATACGTAAGGTCAATTAAGCGCCTTTGAACGTGCATTCTTGTATGAAAAGGGCGCTATATAAATCCGGTATAATAATTATTGTTAATTGCTTGTTTAATTCAATCAAGACAATAAAACTCGAATAGGACAATAGATAACTTGATAAAAATCATTGTCTTTAAATAAAATAGGTCGTTGAGCACACACGTTTTTCTATAAATATAATCACGGTTTTAAAGAAGTTATTTATGGTAATTAAATTTTTTATTTTAAAAGATGCTGCTGATGATTTAACTTATTCTTTCATAGATTGTGGTGGTGATGAATGTTAACATAACATGATGTTAACAACGCTCTTCAAAAGATCACACCTTTCCTTTCCGATTGCGATGTATAAAATATAATACGAATATGAATTGTAGAAGCTATTTACGCCAGTCTATGGGTAGGGTGTGTTTATGTTTTAAGAATACTCATCTTTTGGTACAATTCAGCGCAATACACTCGCAATAAATTTAAAATAACGAATCCTGGTGCGTAAGTAACACGTTCATTTAAGATAACGATGAAAGTGATTAAAGTAAGATCAATAGCGATAACAGCTACTTGTTTACAATTAAAGGCCCTGTTACACCGAGGTAACGGACGAGTAACGGACATAAAATCATTTTATCCGTTCGTGTCCGTTCTTATCCGTTTAATGTCCGTTTCATATCCGGTGAATCCGCTCCTTGTGCGCGATGTCCGGTGACATCCGTTCCGTCCGTTGGGAAGTTTTGAGCATGTTCAAAATTTTCAACCGGATAAAACGGACAGAGACATCCGTTTGATGTGCGGTCTTCATACATTAGTGTACGGTTTGTTCGGAACTCGTGCGTTACACCTCCTGTACGTTTCCGGTTTATGTCCGTTAATGTCCGGTTGTTCCCAACGGACGGAACGGATGTCACTGGACATCACCGCACAAGGAGCGGATTCACCGGACATGAAACGGACATTAAACGGATAAGAACGGACACGAACGGATAAAATGATTTTATGTCCGTTTCTCTTCCGTTGCCTCGGTGTGACCGGGCCTTTATCCGGTAGAAGTCCGTTACTCGCACGGTAATATCCGTTAGCCGACCGTTAATTATCCGGTAAATATCCGTTAAACGTACGTTTTTTTCCCGTTACATCACCGGTACTTGTGCGGTCATTGCGTGTTCACACACCGATTGCGAGAGTCTTGAGCGGCAGAGCAGGTAAATTTTATCACCGGATAACCAAAATCTGCATATTTTGTCCGTTTTCTCTCCGTTACATGTTCGTTAGTCGGTGTGACTGGGCCTTAACATACACGAAATTCAGGGCAGCGTATCTTTGAATTAGAACCTTATCTTCAGGTGAATGGTCTGTAACGGATGAATATTAAAATACAGACGCATGATATTTTCTATGACTTAAACAATACTTTTGTTTCCAGATACAAGTTAATATCGATAAACTTAAAAAATAATAAATAGAGTTCAAATAATCACACCGATTATTATGAACATTTCAACGAGTGATGAGTCAAATTATCATCGTTTTCAACATGTGAAACAAAGATGTTAAAAAATAGTGAAAACAATCTTATTACGTTTTTGTGCCAAATGTTATACGTAGTAAGTTAACTATGTTTTCCAAGTCCAGATCCCCCAAGTACTCCAAACGATCCACTTAAGGACCGCACGTATCAGTTAAGGATAACTTCTTTTGTTTTAAGCTTTCGTGAGATAACTTTACGTTAATACATGACCGTAAATAAAACCCGTTTANTTAAATCACTTTTATATAAAATTGTTGCTTTACAGCATCTTGGTATATTAAAATTCATTGTATAATGTTTCTATTTACTGTTAAAAAATAATGATCTGATACATGTTATATTGATATTAATTAAGTTACCATTTAAGTTGCAAGTAAATATTTAAAAGTACACTACTATACCTTGAACTGATACGTTTATAAACAGTCTTATTATTTCAATACAAAATACAACCTCTAACATGATGAATGCTATCAGGATATGACACTCTCGGATGCAAACCAAACAGTGAGAACACAAATAAATCAAATATATACATACTTTTGGGTGGCTCTTCTACTTTGACTGAAAAAAATATTTGGTATTATAGTTGTATTTTAGCAAATAAACTAAAAAAGTAGTAAACAATTTCTCTAGTACGATATTAAAAACAAACAAGAGCACCGCATAGCGGGTGCCAACGCTCGGCTGTGGGTGATTGGATTTTGTTTTTTGACCTTTGACCTTGAAGGTCATCATTGACCTTGACCTTTTCACCACTCAAAATGTGCAGGTCAATGAGGTACACATGAAACCCCCTCCCGCCAAAAAAAACACGTTTTTTTTTTACCTTTTACCTTGAAGGATGACCTTGACCTTTCACCACTCAAAATGTGCAGCTCCATGAGATGCACATGCATGCCAAATATCAAGTTGCTATCTTCAATATTGCAAAAGTTATGGCCAATGTTAAAGTTTTCGGACGACGACGACTATGACGCGGAAAGACGAGAGGGCTATGACAATACCTCGGGTTTTCTTCGAAAACAGCAGAGCTTAAAATTATATCAGGTAGAAGGTGCATCTTTGGTAAAACATGCTGAAATTGAATATACAAATAATATTAAAAGGATCTTCCAAACGAAAACATTAAGAAAATACGCTCCATAATGATACCATTGTCCTCTTCAATCTTTGCCTTCTCAAATGCACTACAATCATAAACACCTGTACTTTTGATCGCACTTTCTATTGAATGTGAAAGTCAAGTTCAGTTATTAAGATTGAACCAGTAATTTCTTTTACAATTTTCACTTATGGAATTACTAGCATTATTTTTCACCGTTAAGCAATTGATTTCCCTTGGATATGTCAGAAATATAAAAACCAGAGGGCCAAGATTGCCCTAGATCCCTCACCTGCGTAATGGGGAGTGACTAGTTTTTAACTCAGGGGTATGACTTTTTAAAATCTTAGTAATGGACCACAATCTGATGTTCCATACCAAACGTAAATTTAAAACATTTCATCCCTTCACATCCACACAGGGCCTATTTAGACCCCAGAATTATGATCTGAAAAAAACAAACTTGAAGGAGCACTATAGAATGTGTTACATGCCAAACATTACATCTCTTGGCCTTTTTGTTGCAGAAAAGATTGTAAAAATTGCAATATATAAGTATATATTATTTATGTGCCCTTAAGTTTTGACCCCAGGGGCCTGATTTGAATAATCTTTGTACAGGACCAAACATTAACCCATTTATTCCTAGCGTCTAGAAAAAAGGTCTTGGCAAACAGCGTAGACCCAGATGAGAGATATTCTTAAAATAGAAATAAATATACCAGACATCCCTAATTTTGAAAATGAATTGATCCAATCAAGAAGGATGGCAGAGTCCACTCGGCATAAATGGATTAAACCTCTGAGAATTGCAGTGTCAGAGGAGATTCTGTTAAAGTTTAGCACTTTAAAAATCTATTTTTCAGCTCTCATGACCTACATTTGACAATTTACAACTTTGATAGAGGGTCACCCAAGGATCAATCATGTGAAGTTTTAAACAAGATGTGTTTGTGAAACACTATGTCCCCCATATATTTGACCTTTGACCTTGAGGGATGACCTTGACCTTTCACCACTCAAAATGTGAAGCTCCATGAGATACACATGCATGCCAAATATCAAGTTGCTATCTTCAATTATTGCAAAAGTTGTGGCCAATGTTAAAGTTTGACGCAAACCAACACACCAACAGACAGGGCAAAAACAATATGTCCCCCAGTATAGACTTGGGGACATAAAAATCTTCAAAGCAGTTTGGTAAAAGATTTTGTTTGAAACAAATTGTTGACAACTGAAAATTACGATGGAAGACACAACGGAGGACCACCTACCACAAAAGCTCACCATGACTCAGGTAAGCTAACACAAATTAATCTTTCATAAAACCAATTGATTTAAAGCAATAACTACATCTTCAATAAAAAAATAAAAATACAATTTATAATATGTAATGCACATAAGGTAATGTCTTAAATCAATTATTTACTGAAATATACAGACTACAAGAGCAGAGATAGTTACAAGAGGAAAGCTCTTTATCAGGTTCTGAGCTAAATAGGATTGATGAAACAAGAAGTATGCTTGCATATATACAAGAAGGAGAAATAAACAACACCAGGCAGACAATAGCATTAGAAAAACTGGGCTACAAGATATATAAGGATTCTACAGGCAGAGATCTGAAAGGCAAGCTGTTTGAGCCAGGGAACCTGCTGAAATCAAACCTACCCACTTGTGGAGATTACCAGGGCCTCTATACACAAACCCATTTTTAGACTAAGTGAGAATAAAGAATACACTTAGAACCAAGACAAAAACTGAACAGCGTTTGAATATATATAGGCTATCACTGGTCATTATGTCATTAACAAAATATAATTCATGAAGAATGATGAAATTAGAAGAGGTTAATGTCTAGTTTGACTCAAACTCCTCGAATATTTGAATTTAAAAAAAAAATCTTTATTTTTTGACTTAAGTCTAAGAATTGTTTGGTGAATATGGGTCCAGGAGAGGCATATACAACTGTGCACAAATGACTATAATTTTCTGCAGGCAGCACAGGAAGTACATGTGACTCTTGAGTCAGCTGCAGGTCTACAGCACAAGAAGTACATGTGACTCTTGAGTCAGCTG
Source organism: Dreissena rostriformis (assembly GCA_007657795.1). Lineage (NCBI taxonomy): Eukaryota > Metazoa > Mollusca > Bivalvia > Myida > Dreissenidae > Dreissena > Dreissena rostriformis. Next base: position 20,369 of record VMBQ01002681.1, read on the forward strand.
CAGGTCTACAGCACAAGAAGTACATGTGACTTTTGAGTCAGCAGCAGGTCTACAACATAAGAAGTACATGTGACTCTTGAGTCAGCAGCAGGTCTACAGCACAAGAAGTACATATGACTATTGATTCAGCGGCAGGTCTACAAGACAATGCACTACAGGCAGTTCAGGTTACACCAAGGGAGGAATACATATACAATATTGCAGAAGTGACTACAGGTTTCTGCAGACAGAGGAGATACATGTGACTCTTGAGTCAGCTGGAGGTCTACAAGACAATGTACTACTAGCAGTTCAGGTTACACCAAGGGAGGAATATTATACAATTCAGCAGAAGTGACTATAGGTTTCTGCAGACAGCACAGGAAGTACATGTGACTCTTGAGTCAGCGGCAGGTCTACAAGACAATGTACTACAAGCAGTTCAGGTTACACCAAGGGAGGAATACATATACAATTCTGCAGAAGTGACTATAAGTTTCGGCAGGCAGCACAGGAAGTACATGTGACTCTTGAGTCAGCTGGAGGTCTATAAGACAATGTACTACTAGCAGTTCAGGTTACACCAAGGGAGGAATACATATCGTCACCTTGGCGCAAGAACTCAGTTAGTGCATATATAATATATATGCACTTACTGAGTTCTTGCGCCAAGGTGACGATATACAATTCTGCAGAAGTGACTATAGGTTTCTGCAGACAGAGGAGTACATATGACTCTTGAGTCAGCTGGAGGTCTACAAGACAATGTACTGCTAGAGGTTCAGGTTACACCAAGGGAGAAATACATAAACAATTCTGCAGAAGTGACTATAGGTTTCTGCAAACAGAACAGGAAGTACATGTGACTCTTGAGTCAGCAGCAGGTCTACAAGACAATGTACTACTAGCAGTTCAGGTTACACCAAGGGAGGAATACATATACAATTCTGCAGAAGTGGCTAGGTTTCTGCAGACAGCACAGGAAGTACATGTGACTCTTGGGTCAGCTTGGGGGTCTACCTGACAATGTACTACTAGTGGTTCAGGTTACACCAAGGAAGGAATACATATACAATTCTTCAGAAAAGACTATAGATTTCTGCAGGCAGCACAGGAAGTACATGTGACTCTTGAGTGAGCTGCAGGTCTACAACACAATGTTCTACTAGCAGTTCAGGTTACACCAAGGGAGGAATACATATACAATTCTGCAGAAGTGACTATAGGTTTCTGCAGGCAGCACAGGAGGTTAATGCAACTCTTGAGTCAGCAGCAGGTCTACAACACAATGTACTACAGGCAGTTCAGGTTACACCAAGGGAGGAATATATTAACAATTCTGCAGAAGTGACTATAGGTTTCTGCAAACAGAACAGGAAGTACATGTGACTCTTGAATCAGCAGCAGGTCTACAAGACAATGTACTACTAGTGGTTTAGGTTACACCAAGGAAGGAATACATATACAATTCTGCAGAAGTGACTATAGGTTTCTGCAGACAGGATGAGTACATGTGACTCTTGATTCAGCGGCAGGTCTACAAGACAATGTACTACAAGCAGATCAGGTTACACCAAGGGAGGAATACATATACAATTCTGCAGAAGTGACTATAGGTTTCTGCAGACAGGAGAGGAGTACATGTGACTCTTCGAGTCAGCGGCAGGTCTAGAGGGGTCTGTTGTACCTTCCCCGGGCGGGGTTTCCTCAGAGCCTAGCTCTGTATCTTGTCTGGGTTCCACCTCTGCCTCAGCCTGAGACATTGTTGACTCCTCCCTCGCGTCTATCTCAGTAGGATCCTCCGCTAGAATTGGGGGCAATTACACTTCATAAGTTAATCTTCCTGAAGACTTTCCCAGTCTCATACGGTGATGTCAAGACTATCTGTTTTCACAGTTCACAAGATGAACTGATACAGTGAATGTCTTAGGATCTTAGACATCAAACCTTGCTGTGAAAACCTTTCTTGAATCTGTAGCATAAATTCAAGTAAACAAAGACACTAACCTTATATTCTCTTTGACTTTTTAACTTTTTCAGTGGTCTAAACGAATCTACATAAAAAAGTAAGTTTTGTTTGAATTAGGATTTATTATTTCACTGTAGGGTCAACAATTTAGCTAAAATGAAATCTATGAAACATGTTGAAAACAAATAAGACCTGGTGAATGTCCCCTGATTGTGTGCACCTTCTCTAACAAAAATGATGTACTTTTCATGATGACCATTTATACAATAATAATAATAATAATAATATTAAAAAAATAATAATAACTAATGCAAAATAATGCAACTACAAGTCCTTACCTTCTGCTTTTGGAGATTTTGCTCTCTTCTGTGTTCCTGGAAAAGAAATGTTCATCATTCTTTACAATAAGTGATTAAAACAAGGGCAGCATTCGTTCTGTTCTTCAAAAGGTTCTGTTCACCTTGATTTATATCAGATCTCTTTTAACTTCAAATCCAGCATTCAATATCTTATAATCTAAAGTAAACATGATAGAACAGCAAATCTTGTCTAAAATATAATGGACAATAGATTCCATATGGTTTATTTTGAAAATCAACGAGTGAATTTAACAGTGAATGACTCATTTGACTGGAAACAGCATACAAATAAAAGATCAAATGTGAATTATAAACTTTTTGTGTCTAAATTCATTTTTTTATTATGAAGAGATATTATTTGCACGAACAACATAATAATTTACATTCATTACATATGGGAAGACAATATGGCATGTGTCAGTGCACAGAGAGGTCCACATATTCCACTTCTGACTCAAAACTAAGGAAGGTAGGACTTGTACAGAGCAGTTAAAATAATGGTAAATTAACCCATTTATGCCTAGGTCTACAAAAAAAAAGACCTAGGCAACAATGAAGACCCAGATAAGACTCTCATCAGGGTCTACGCTGTTTGCTTAAAGGATTTCTGTGAGAAATATTCTTAAAATAGAAATAAATATACCAGACATCTCTAATTTTGGAACAAAAATTATCCAATTTAGAAGGATGGGAGAAACCACTGGGCATAAATGGGTTAAGAGATAAACATTAAATACATTATACATAATATAGTTTAATCCAAACAGTGTGGTAACACGAGGGCTAGCATCCATACTATTGACAAGAAGTTTCTGAATGCCCAAGAGATATGGCATACAGTGCAGATTTACAAAACAACTTTGAACAATTAAAGTATTGAGACTTATACATAATATAAATTGCATAATAATTACATAAACAGTATATACAAGAAGCATGTAATATATATCGGCTTTCAAGTTCCATAGCTTTTCAAATTGAACTGACTAGAAAGAAGCAAAAATATCTTTTTAAAAAGTTAGCATTTCTGTGATGCAATAACAATATCCCTGAAAATATTGGTGGAAACAGTCAGACAAAGGTCTCTTGGTGAATATTTAGCCAATTTTTGGACTCGTGTAAGGTCATGTAGAACAAAATGCTTCATTACAAAAAGTAATTCAATATGATGGATTACAAATTTAATACAAAATGCTGCATTACAAAAGGAATGCAAATTAAAGGCTGCATTACAAAACTAATAAAAAATGCTGCATTTCAAAAGTAATGCAAATTAAAGGCTGCATTACAAATTTAATACAACAAGCTGCCTTACTGTAAGGCAGCTTTTTGTATAAAATTTGTAATGCAGCCTTTAATTTGCATTACTTTTGTAATACAAATGAAATGCAAATTAAAGGCTGCATTACAAAAGTAATACAAAATGCTGCCTTACAAAAGTAATGCAAATAAAAGGCTGCATTACAAAAGTCATGCAAAATGCTGCATTTCAAAAGTAACACAATATGTGAAGTGGTACAATAGTAATGCACAATGCTGGATTACAAAAAGGATGTGAAATGTTGCATTACAAAAATGAGGCACAATGATGCATTACAAAATTAATGCAAAATGCTGCAGTATAAAAGTAATGCAAAATGCTCCATAACAAACATTATGTGAAATGTTGCATTACAAAAAGGATGCAAATGATGCATTACAAAAGTAATGGAAAATGCTCCAGTACAAAAAAGATGCAAAGCTCTGCATAACAAAACATATGCAAAATACTGCATTACAAAAAGGATGCAATATGCTGTATTACAAAAAAGGATGCAATATGCTGGAAGTGATTAAAATGATGCATCAAATAAAATATGCTAAATGCAACACTTACAAAAATGTTACATTATGCATAATAATTGAGCAACTTGGATATACAGTAAAATATATTAAACTGCTTTGTAATATGTGAGCATCTGCTCTATAGGTTAATATTATACCTTACATTAAGATGATTCTTTTTTGTGTATACTTATAATAAAAGGCTTTAACTCTGCATGGTTCTTAATATGTTGAGTATTGTACTTAAGGACCAGTCAACAATTGAACTTTAAGCCCACTTAAAATTTAGTAGAGCATTGCCTAATGATATAATTTTTTCCAGAGAGGAATAATTTTCAAGCACTACCTCTAACAAATGTCATCAAAGACATGTTTTGCATTCCTCACAGAGGTACAAGAGATATCTATCATGATATTAAAAGATTCATTGAGGCCTAAACATGATAAGATCGTTTGTTCTTTAGTGACAGTGATTGAAATTTAGTAGGCTTAAGCTGTAAATGTGCACCAAATTGCTAGGCTAAACTCAAGTAAATTTCCAGCCAGCATCACTTAAAATTGGTAACAGGTTGTAAAGTATTGAACAAATGTGTGGTACAGTATAACAAATATTCGGTCACTTAAAGGACAAATGCCTGAAGAGGTGTTTACAGTTGCTTAACAAGCATAGTAAGTGCTCATGGAAGGCCCCACATTCCAGTCTCTGGTGCAGGTATTAGGAACATGAGGGTGTTGAGAGTTAGGACACCAATGGAACATGAAATAAGGCGACAAAGGGGGATATTCAGATTACCATATTCAGGGGCCACTTCAGATAGATCCGGGCGTTGTACCATAATAGCTGCATGGTGGGCAGAAAACAAAGAGAAAACAGTTTGAAAGCAGTTTCACATACAATATCTTATTCCCGCATAAAAAAGGACCTCAAATGAATGTGCGAATTGAATTGAACACTCAAAGCTCTTTCTTTATAATGCCTTGAAAATTCTTTCATTTGCTTTTTGAATTATCAGTTTTTAAGTTATGACGCTATTATAATTTAAATATTATTTTGAATTTCCTTGCAATATAAATGCTTGCAATAGGACATGTAAATTATCTACATGTACACAGTTATATAATCCATAAGTAACCATCCTCAAATCATGATTGTAAAGCCAAAATTACCAGCATAATTTTAGGTAGGAACCAAGGTTTGGGCGGTACGTGTTGGTACAATGGGCAACCAGAATAACAATGACTTAAACAACATTAAGTAAGCCTCGTTCTGAGAAAACTGTACTTAATGCATGTGCATAAAGTGTCGTCCCAGATAAGCAGTCCGCAACGGCTAATCAGGGAAGACACATTCCGCTTTTATGGTATTTTTCGTTTAAAGAAAGTCTCCTCTTAATAAAAATCCAGTTTGGGTGGAAAGTGTTGTCTCTGTTTAGCCTTTGCAGACTGCACACAACGAAACTTTAAGCACATGCATTAAGCCCAGTTTTCCCAGTACAAGACTCAAATGTTTTGACCTATTAGACATCAAAGTTTGTTTAGCAGGCCTACTGAATGTTCAGTTGAGCCCTGCATCATGGAAAACTTTGTTGTTTTTGCACATGTGATAACAAAATTGATGGGTCACAAAACAATAGTTATGCATACCTATGCATTTTTCAAAAATAATGTCTGCAAGTGTCAAATATGATGTCAGTGGAAGTGTAAAGAATTCATAAAGCGCATGAAGAAAACTTTATCCAAAATTAAAAAAAAAAAGAGATGTGTTTGTCAGAAACATTATGCCCCCTACTGTGCCGCTTTGATTATTATTATATTATTTATTTTTTAAATTTTTTACCTTTGACCTTGAAGGACCTTGAAGGATAACCTTGACCTTGACCTCTCAAAATGTGCAGATCCATGAGATACACATGCATGCCAAATATCAATGATATGCTATGATAAATATTGCAAAAGCACCAGCTGATCATTTTTCGAAACCTTAACACAAAACCAAAACGCAAAATGTGATGGAATTTCAGACAGACGGACAGTGCGATCACTATATGCCAACCTTCGGGGGCATAAACACTCTTCATACAGATGATTCTGTGTATAAGTGATTTATTATAATTATACAAATGTCAACATAAAAACCTACTTTATAATTTGTGCACACATGTGTATTTTAATACCAAATTAAACAACTTATATAACATTATTAGTAAAGAGTAACATTGCAGTGACAATATACTACTATTATTCTGCAATGTTATACTGCTGCCATTGCAGTGCTTTAAAGTAATGTACTCACCTTCTTGCTTGTCTGTCAGGTTGGAATGAAATAGAACAAATAACACCATTAGACATTGCAAACACAGTGGCGAAACATAACATAAACACAGTTCAAGAGTATACTGTTACTCTACTGAATAAGTGTAAGTAAAGGTTTGTCTTTTCAATTGTTATTGCTTTCAGCTTATAAACAAGTAGCAATACAAAATATAAATTTAAAACAAAGCCACAAAGGTAGTTTATTTTAAAATATTTCAGTAATTATTTGGTAACAATCTTTTTGCTCCTTTTTCACAGATATGGCACAAACTTTATATATATCTATATTCCAGACTTATCAACATATGTATTATTACACATAATAACAACACTTACTTAATATTAGGGAGGGAGTGTTTATTAGGATAAATACAGTAGAAATAGTACACAAATATTTAATTACTTTTATTATTTCAGTGACAACAAAGTTGGAATGGTGGACATTTAGTAGCTAATAATCAAATGCATATTTAATTCTATTACTTTCTGAAGAAAATACACACACAATTTATAAAACTGATTAAAAGTAAACAAATAGAGTGAGAGAGACAAAATTAATTTAAAAAAAAACATGTGACCCTAGTTTTGACCTTGGTCAATATTTAATTCTTACAAATATTCTTACCAAGGCCTGTATTTACCAACCCATTCTTAGACTTATGAATAAAGAACAGACTTAGAATCCAGAAAATTCCAGTTTTGAACTGCTTAGATATTATTCTGACGAATGTTTTCAACAAGTTTTCATGAGAATTGGCCAAATCTGTGTTTTCTAGTGTTCACAATGCTTTTTCTTCTATTTGACCTTGTGACCCAGCTGTTGACCCAATATTACACAGATTTTATTCTGGCTTCCTATGATTTCATTTTTCGGCGTAAGCTGTATTAAGCCAGCTTTTCACCTTACCTGACCTTTGTAAGTGTCCAATAAAATTCAAATAAAATTTCCCGCGGCTAGGTACGAATGAATACACTTCATTTATTCCATTGGCTGATTTGAGTATACCACCAGAACATTGGAAACATATCCGCGTCTTTGTAACACTGTTTTACTGCATGAAACAATTTTATCTCTAATGAAAAGGCTTAATAGATAGAACAGTTTTACACTCAATTCTCGACATCAATACAGTTTGTGCGTGCACCTTTTATTTTCAGAGGATTGCCAGGGCAAAAGCGTTTATACTTAAAGGCTATGTTCTCATATTTAGTACTTACTTCCATATTCCTGTCAACATGTTAACATGTAAAAGTATAAAGAGCAGTGGAAGCGAGGCCTCACTTTAATGCATTGCATTTCAACCCGCGAGGTATCGAGCCAATTAGCGGCCAGTGTGTGAATGTCAGAGTTTATATACAGGTCATCACCGGAGTTCGCGGCCAGTAAAAGTTATATAATAAAGACGCTATCCGTGAACTAGGTGACCTGGAATTTTCTTTAGACCAGAAATATGTTAAATAAAGATATTCAGCAATATAATTATGGTATGTCAATAATAGATTCTTAATGTGTTTTCAACAATACAATGATAAATATTATT
>VMBQ01002681.1:32518-53260 GCA_007657795.1 Dreissena rostriformis
CAATACAGAGTATACAATAGAGCCCCCTCCCTGGAAAGCACCATGAAGTATGTTGGACCACTGGGGACACACAATACAGAGTATACAATAGAGCCCCCTCCCTGGACAGCACCATGAAGTATGTCGGACCACTGGGGACACACAATACCATGTATACAATACAGCACCATGAAGTATGTCGGACCACTGGGGACACACAAAACCATGTATACAATACAGCACCATGAAGTATGTCGGACCACTGTGGACACACAATACAGAGTATAAAACACATAATACAACACATTCCATGCAAAGTGGGAAAGATAACATACAGCACATATAATACTGGTTAAGCATTGAAAAAAGATACATTGATTTAGATTTCATGAAGAAAACATGTTTTTTTTTTTTCCATAATAAGATAATCCTATTGGTAAAACAAAATTAAGCCAACTACAATGCACAAAATATTAATTTTAAATAAAGAGTTTAAATGCAAATGTTTATTATGTTCATATGCCATACAAATTGAGGTAAAACATGGTACTCTCAATATCTGTATGTTTGTACCTGGACATGTGCTGCACCAGCTGCTCATAGTATTCCTTATCCTTGTGGTCAGCGTAGAATTCCTCGGCTATCTCACGGGACAGGGTGGTCTCCTTCCTGGCTGCTATACGGAACCCTGCCTCATGGATCTTCTCAATGATCTCATCTGAAATATCAACCAAAACAATATGAATCACATGATACTGACACAACATGATTTGTTCTGAGAAAACTGGGCATAATGCTTGTGCGTAAATTGTCATCCCAGATAAGCCTGTGCAGTTCGCACAGGCGAATCAGGGACGACAATTTACGCCTTAACTGGATTTTCGCTAAAAAGAGACTTAATTTTAACAAAAAATTCCATAAGAGAGGAAATTGTCGTCCCTGATTAGCCTGTGCAGACTGCACAGGCTAATCTGGGATGACACTTTACGCACAAGCATTGTACCCAGGTTTCTTAGAGCACGGCACATATAAATCCCATGATACTGACACAACATGATATTAGGACAATCAATATAGCATACCAAAATATACACACAGGGATAATAAATTTGTACATGCCTATTCAATACAGAAAGTTACACAAAAATTATTAAAAATAAAAATTGATCAAATCTGGGGTCACTGCCTTCAAATGGTGAATGTTAAGCATTTGGGGTTTACACCTGTTTAAAAGCATGCACATAAGCTTACACATGTGACAGCATTGCATTGTCCTTGGTGGTTATAATACTGTACAAGTCATCCTACTATGATGTCACCTTTAGGTCCGATGGCATCAGGTTTAATAACAGCCAGCGTCTGCTCGACAGGGAAGAAGTACTGTTACCTTTAGTTCTGATGGCATCAGGTTTAATAACTGCAAGTGTTTGCTTGACGGGGAAGAAGAACTGTTACCTTTAGTTCCGATGGCATCAGGTTTAATAACTGCGAGCCTCTGCTCGACAGGGAAGAAGTACTGATACCTTTAGTTCCGATGGCATCAGGTAATAACTGCGAGCGTCTGCTCGGCAGGGAAGAATTACTGTTACCGTTAGTTCCGATGGCATCAGGTTTAATAACTGTGAGTGTTTGCTCGATGGGAAAGAAGTACTGGTACCTTTAGAACCGATGGCATCAGGTTTAATAACTGCTAGCGTCTGCTCGACAGGGAAGAAGTACTGTTACCTTTAGTTCCGCTGGCATCAGGTTTAATAACTGCGAGGGTTGGCTTGACAGGAAAGAAGTACAGTTACCTTTAGTTCCGATGGCATCAGGTTTAATAACTGCGAGCGTCTGCTCGACAGGGAAGAAGTACAGTTACCTTTAGTTCCGATGGCATCAGGTTTAATAACTGCGAGCGTCTGCTCGACGGGGAAGAAGTACTCAATCTCTTTCTTGGCCTCCTCCTCTGTACTTGAGCCGTGCAGCATGTTGATCTGTGCACCTTCCACCGCAAACTGGGCGCGCAGGCTGCAAGACAAACATCACAAGCTAATGTGACACTGAATTGTAACATGCGGATGTAAACTCTTACACTATCCATGCTAACTTATGTCCTTCGTCTTCTATAAAGTTGTTAATTATAAGTCATAAAATTTACTACTAATGTTGAAAAAACTTGTGTTCAACTTCAGTACCACATAGCAAATGTGATTTTTTTTTTTATGTGACAGTATGGCTCTTTACAGCATGAAAAAAATGTAATGGAAAAGTTGTGTTATTCCATCAAATACAATTTTTTGTCCTGCCTTTTCTGCATACATACAACAACTTTATGGACACTTATAATGTAAGTGCTTAAAGTACCCAAGACACAAGAAATGTGAGCAACAGCACCATGCTGTGGTACATGGGAGTGAAGGCAAGTAAGAAATAGGTAAAAGGTCAGTTTTGAAATATAAAACAAAGGCCATAATGGCCCTTAAGTGCCTACCTGAGTACAAGGTACACCATTGTCAAAGACTTTACCTGGTAAACTAGTATTTTTTTACCCCAATCTTGACCATGATATTGTCAAGATAAACATTCAAGATCCTAGATTGGTAAGATGGTTTTCTTTGATTTGAAATAGATGGTTTATTTAAATCAAACAAAGGAAAGAACTGGTTTCAGTGGAAAAAAAAAAACACATTTTTTTAAGCAAACCATTTAATTGTAATGTTATTGGTCAGAAAATGTAACTCACTGCCACTCCTTGAATAGGAACTGTAAGAAGTTTCATCTCTATTAAACACAATTTGAATAGTGGTTCTAAGAGTTAAAATATGTTTACAGACCAGCCAACCAACAAAGAACATGGTGACTCATCTGTACACACCTTCAAAATGTTGTGGGGGTATTAAACAAATTGTTTATCATAATTTAAATGAGTTATGAAAATAAAATGAAACAGAACAAAGAGGTAACAAATTGTAAATTTCTACGGGATAACAAAATATCTTAGGTTACTGTTATGAATATATGTTTTAAAGATCAGCTGCAACACAATGATATTTAAAGCAGATTTCAATGTAGAAAATAAGAAATAAACAATGTTCTTAAATAGTAAAAGAAATAAAATTGATATATCATCCTCAATATTGAGTTCTACACAACATGAACAGTATCTCATGTGTAAATTCTCAACAATTCATATTCTACAAAATTATGATTCTCTAACATTTGCTAACATCTGAAATGGGATAATAAGTGATTCATTTGAGCCATGCTCTCATATTAATGCACATGCATAAAGTGTCGTCCCAAATTAGCCAGTGCAGTCTGCTCAGGCTAATCAGGAACAACACTTTCGGCCTTGACTGGATTTTCCCTAAGTAAAGACTTCCTTTAAACAAAAGATAAGTTAAAAGCGGAAAGTGTGGTCCCAGATTAGCCTGTGCAGACTAATATTATAAGGGATGACACTATACGCACATGCATTGAAAAGCATTTTCCCAGAGCTAGGCTCATATTTAAAATCAATTCATACAAGAAATGTCCATTCCCAATTGCAGCAGTCACCAACCAAAGCATCACACGCGTACGTCACAAGAATGAACAATCAGGGCTTTTATTTTGACTTTGCTCCATCATCAATATTTAAAACTTCAATTTAATACATCATTCTAAAATATGCAGTCTTAATTGCTTTATTTATTCATGGTGTACACTTGATATTAATTTGCCTAAACTAATTCCTTACGTTTTACAGTAAAAGATAATACATATCAAAGTATTAACAAGAAAATCGCTTTGGGATTTTGTTGGGTGCTACCATGCTGAACAAAGTATTTGTACAAATGTGAACTGAATGTGACACCAAGACAAATATCGAACAGGAGTTACTCAACAACAACATATAATATATGAGTTGAAGCTTGAGTGATCTTGTGTAACAACATGCCTGATAGGTTCTAATGACTATGCTCATATACACATGTATCCATATTTATACACATTTCAACACAATTAACCCTTCACCAATCAGATACGCATTTTGATGCCTTTGTAGACCCTTTGAAAATTAAATTAAATTAACAACAGTAATCTTAACAGGTTCAAGTGTTAAAGGCTTTGCATTTCCAACCCTAAGATACTGATGAGCAGTTAACAGCATAAACATGAACAGCCTGCAGTTACTTGCAGGCTGTTCTGGTTTTATGCTTGTTGTGTTATCACTTTGCTTCTGAGTGGAAAGGGTTCAGTAGTTGAAGCTACCATTGCTATGATATGATGTCCAGCTAACTGGTTCAAAACATGAGCCTTGAAACACTTTATCCAGTATACAATTTACATAATTTGGCCAACACACTACTTGCTACAACTTATTAGTAATGAATTGAATCAATGATTTGTATGAAAACGATTTTACCGAATTACCAATTAATGCATCAATACGGGTGAAACAAACACTATCAGCAATAATGAATACATAAATATAGAGTCATATGACATGATATTTGTAACATTCCTGTATAAAAATATAAAGATAAACAAATAAGACACAGTATAAATCTGGCTGTAGCAGGAATACAGAGGTGCTAATAATGTTCATACCTCTCAGTTTTGTGGGCATCACTGCTTGAACATAAAATTAACAAAACACGATAAAACACGATAAAACATAGATGGATATATAGACTCAAGTGCAAGCGGTATTAGCACAACAGCAACTGAGGAAGGAAAGCTACAATATGTTTACAAACATTTCTTCTTAATTTCAAGCAACAGACATTTAAGGAAATAAGCATTCTTCACAGTTTGCAGAGTAAACTATCATGAATTTTAAACTGCCCCAAAACATGTCAGTTCACAATGATATTTATTATTTCATGTGAATAATCACCAATTTAAGATCCATTGTAGTATTTTAAATATTAATAAGTTTACCTCTGAATTCCTACATATAGTTACACCCAATATTTTATACAAATTTTTGACACAAACAAATAAGAAAGCAGATGACATGATGCTTTAAATTAGCCTTTTTCTGGGAAAACTGGGCTGTATGCATGTGTGTTAAAGCACTAATCAGGAACCACACTTTCAGCCTAAACTTGATTATCTTTTAGAAGAGACCTCCTTTTTAACAACAAATTTCATAAAAGCAGAGTGTTGTCCCTGATAAGCCTGTGCTGCCTTCACAGGCTTATCAGTGATGACTCTTAATGCTCATGCATTTAGCCCAGTTTTCCCAGAACACGGCTAAAATACTCATGTACTTTCTGGTACGAGTAACTGTGTTATAGAAGGCACACAGAAAATCCATATAACTATTTTTACACTAGTCTGTCTTCATACCTCCCTGGATTTCTTTAGTATGAGGGTTACAAAACAAGTAAACATAAAGATTTAAATAAAAATCTCATCACAAGTAATCAGCATTGTCATAAAAATCTACTCAACTGTGTGTGATACACAGATGTGCATAATATCAAATGCCATTTAGAACCTCTACATACTTTTAAATTATTTGTACTGCTTACAGGACAACATCCATATTTCCATATGGTAGTAATCTCTGCAGAAACAGGTGAAGCATTAACTCTTTCAGTGCTGGAACCAAATTTTGAAGGCCTTTGCAAACAGTTTGGATCCAGATGAGACGCCACAGAACGTGACATCTCATCAGGATCCAAACTGTTTGCTATTCTGATAGTATTGTTTGAAAAAAAAATGAAGAAAATGCTAATTTTAGAAATTCAGCAGATGACATTTTAGCAGACGACAAATTTCCCAGCATGCAAAGGGTTAAACAGGTGAGATGCTCAAACATGCAATCAACAGCAGAGGTTTGGTCCCCCAAACTTGTCCATTGTGTACCTGGTTTGCCTCATGTTCCCACTATTCATTGTCAGTTCTGTTGCCCCACATTGTGTCCTTCAATACCCACCCTAGTGAGTTCCTTTGCACAACTCCTAATGTCAAACTATCTTTGTCCAACCAAGTCAGGCTAATTGTCTATTGCCCATTTAAGGCTGTGTGCCCAAGTACCCCATGAACAAACATGTCAGATTTTGCCACCCTGCCATTCCATTTCCCCACTCTATGTCCATTTCATTCAGACTATCCCCCCACCCCACAATGTAAGGCCCATCCTCATCCCACTACCCCCTGTGTGTACCTGCCAGACTATTCTGCCCCCCCCCCATGTCATGCCCTACCCCACCTCACTCCCCCCTGTGTGTACCNCCATGTCATGCACCACCCACCCCACTACCCCCTGTGTGTACCTGCCGGGCTGCTTCTCCTTTGCCTCAGCCACCACCTTAGGTCCCAGCATGTCCCTCCAGCCCCTAATGGCATCCTCCCTCGCCAGACCCAACGCCAACATTGGCCCACTGCAAATACACAGTAGAAACATCAACAGAACGTGATGGACAGCTATATTGAGAAACGCTATTATTAATGCCTGGTTCTAAAAAAACTGGGTTAAATGAGTGTGTGTAAAGTGTCGTTAAGAACAGACGAAAAATACAATAACAGTAGAAAATGTTGTACCTGATTAGCCTGTGCCTGGCTAATCAGGAACAACATTTTCCACAGTTATTTTTTTTTCGTCTGTTCTTAACAAAAATTATTTTTAGCCAGAAAGTGTCGTTACTGATGAGGCTGAGTGGACTGCACAGGCTTATCTGGGACGACACTTTATGCACATACATTAAGCCCAGTTTTCCCAGAACGAGGCTCATTTTTTTTTTTTTTTACAAGTATTCACCAATTTGAGCTTAACATTCATTCTTGTGGAGAGGCTATCAAGTAAAACAGTCTAAAGCAACACATCTTCAATAGCAGTAAGATTAGTTGTTTTATTAATGACAATTACTATATAAGGAAGCAGTTCGGACCATTTTCATTATTTAAACTAATACACTAAACAATTCATGAATCTTTTTATTCCCCGGAAGGTTGGCATATAGTGATCGCACTGTACGTCTGAAATTCCCTCACACTTTGTGTTTAGGTTAAGAAAATATGGAAAAAGGAGGCATATATCATCCTATGGTGACAAGCCTTGTTTTATTTATTATCAATTTGCATAATAATAGTTTACAGAACCCTGGATAAATGTTAAATGTTATCTTTATTAACTTTCAGGAAGACAGAAAACAAATTACAAACTCATCTACTTTTATAACTTTAAGTAAAATTTACAGCCCATCAACATAAAAAATACTTTGCTTGTTAAAATATAAACTTAATTTGACCTGCACCATTCCAGAAGTTGTCATGAAAAAAGTCTTGTAAGTGACACTGACCTAGACATCCTGGTTGTAAGTTCATCAAAGTACTTCTGTCCTGCATGTTCACTGTAGAACTCCTCGGCCTGCTCCTTAGACAGATGGACCTCCCGAGACATGGCGATCTTGAATCCCGCCTCACGGATCTTGGCGATGATCTCATCTGATAATATAGGAAGAGCTATGGGTGTCTGCAGACTTCTTGACTTGGAACTTAGCTTAAGTTGAGTTAAACCTATTTATTTAAACTCGATTGCATCAAAAGCCTAATGCTTATTGAAACGCTGTCGAGTCCATGTCCTGGGTACAACCAGTACTTGGTGTTTGTAAAAGATCTTAAGAGCACTTACCATAGCGGGCATTGAATCCATGACCTTCCGGTCACTAGGCAGAACCATATCCACTATGCCACGGAAACCTACTTGGAACTTGTACAAACTACTCAAAAGTCTTATGCACCCATCTGATATTTTAAGCATTTTTTCACCAAACTCAAGATTTTTTTGATTTTTTTTTAAATGATAACTTATAATACTATTTTTACATGTTCTAATATTAAATTTATTCCACTAGACACTGATGTATACTTCAAATTTAAAAGTTTTGCAAAGCAGTGTACAAGGAATAATGCACAAAATTTTATTTTGAGCATGAAACTAATAAAAATAACATTTGAGCCGCGCTCTGAAAAAAACTGGGCTTAATGCATGTGGGTAGTGTTCTCTCAGATAAGCCTGTGCACTTTCTGCCTAAACTGTTTTTTTGTTATGCAGAGACTTCCTCTAAACAAAAAATACAATTACAGCAGACAGTGTGGCCCTGGATAAGCTTGCACAGGCTAGTCTGGGACGACAATTTACGCACATGCATTAAACCCCATTTTCACAGGGCGAGGCTCATTTGAATAAATTTCAAATATAGCAAAAATTGTACCTTTGTGTTCCTTGTAGGCGTCAGGCCTGACGAGGGCAAGAGTTCTCTGCAGTTTGGGTTTTCCCTCTATCCTGGGGGCTGCAAAGTCTGGGAAGAAGAATGCGAGCTCCCTGGCGGCCGTGTCGGAGCTGTCACTTCCATGAACAGCATTCATGTACTTCTCCTGGCCGTACTTGGCACGCAGGCTACAGACAAACATAACACTACCAGTATAGTGCATCGCACTAACAGCCATCTTGGAATCTTTAAGAATATTCTAAGCATGCCCTATAGCATCCTTAACATTCTGAAGAAAATTCTTTATTCTTAAGAACTTTTTTAAGCAATGATTTCCTGATTAAGACTTAAGACTTTTTTACTTGGACTTACAAACTGTCTTTATTCTTAAGTCAAAGAATTGCTAATGAATAGTTGGTGAGCCCAGCTCAGTATGTGAAACACTAAAACCTTCCTCTTAAATACATTGATGTCTGAGCAATGCAAAGAGTTGGCAAATAAAACTATTATTTTATGAAATAATTACTGCGGCAAGCAAAACATGAAATAACAACAAAAGCTTTAGGAAAGTCTTTTTATCATGGTATATAAAATTCAACTTGGTGTAGATAGACTTGATCCTGATGAGAAAAAAGCCACATGGAAACTTGTATTACGTCTAAAGTAAAGAAATGAGACGAGCTTTTAACGAAACAAACTGGTTATAAATGACACTGCTAAAATGCATTTTTTAAAATAGAAACAGCACAATGTTGCTTTGTTTGATATCTTTTTTTAAGTTTTCTTCAGATTACTTTTTTTTTTTACTTGTGACATCATGACATATCACAGATAAGAGTTATCCATCTCTGACAGTGCCAATATGGCTGTGAGGCGTACCTGTCAGGGGCCTGTTCCTTTGCCTCCTCCACCTCGCGGGGCCCAATGAGTTCCCTGAACTCCTTGATGATGTTTGCCCCTGTCTTGCCCTTCGTTATGGCCATCACAATGCTCGGCGCACTTGTCATGAATGATACCAGGTCATCAAAGTAGGACTGAAAGGGAATACCAGGTCATCAAAGTAGGACTGAAAGGGAAAACCAGGTCATCAAAGTAGAACTGAAAGGGAATACCAGGTGATCAAAGTAGGACTGAACAGGAAAACCAGGTCATCAAAGAAGGACTGAAAGGGAAAACCAGGTCATCAAAGTAGGACTGAAAGGGAAAACCAGGTCATCAAAGTAGAACTGAAAGGGAATACCAGGTGATCAAAGTAGGACTGAACAGGAATACCAGGTCATCAAAGAAGGACTGAAAGGGAAAACCAGGTCATCAAAGTAGGACTGAAAGGGAAAACCAGGTCATCAAAGTAGAACTGAAAGGGAATACCAGGTGATCAAAGTAGGACTGAACAGGAATACCAGGTCATCAAAGAAGGACTGAAATGGAATGCCAGGTCATCAAAGAAGGCCTGAAAGGGAATGCCAAGTCATCAAAGTAGGACTAAAAGGGAATACCAGGTCATCAAAGTAGAACTGAAAGGGAATATCAGGTCATCAAAGTAGGACTGAACAGGAATACCAGGTCATCAAAGTAGGACTAAACAGGAATACCAGGTCATCAAAGAAGAACTGAACAGGAATACCATGTCATCAAAGTAGGACTGAAAGGGAATACCAGGTCATCAAAGTAGGACTGAAAGGGTATACCAGGTCATCAAAGTAGGACTTAACGGGAATACCAGGTCATCAATGTAGGACTGAAAGGGAAAACCAGGTCATCAAAGTAGGACTGAAAAGGTAATCAGGTCATCAAAGTAAAAATGAAAGGGAATATCAGGTAATCAAAGTAGGACTTAACAGGAATACCAGGTTATCAAAGTAGGACTGAAAGGGAATACCAGGTCATCAACGTAGGACTGAAAGGGAAAAACAGGTCTTCAAAGAAGGAGTGAAAGGGAATACCATGACATCAAAGTAGAACTGAAAGGGAGTACCAGGTAATCAAAGTATGATTGAAAGGGAGTACCAGGTCATCAAAGTAGAACTGAAAGGGAATACCAGGTCATCAAAGTAGGACTGAAAGGGAGTACCAGGTCATCAAAGTAGAACTTAAAAGGAATACCAGGTCATCAAAGTAGGACTGACAAGGAATACCAGGTCATCAAAGAAGGACTGAAAGGGAATACCAGGTCATCAAAGAAGGACTGAAAGGGAATACCAGGTCATCAAAGTAGGACTGAAAGGGAATACCAGGTCATCAAAGTAGGACTGAAAGGGAATACCAGGTAATCAAAGTAGGACTGAAAGGGAATACCACTAACCAGGTCATCAAAGTAGGACTGAAAGGGAATACCAGGTCATCAAAGTAAGACTAAAAGGGAATACCAGGTCATCAAGGTAGGACTGAAAGGGAATACCAGGTCATCAAAGTAGAACTGAAAGGGAATACCAGGTGATCAAAGAAGGACTGAAAGGGAATACCAGGTCATCAAGGTAGGACTGAAAGGGAATACCAGGTCATCAAAGTAGGACTGAAAGGGAATACCAGGTCATCAAAGTTGGACTAAAATGGAATACCAAGTCAGCAAAGTAGAACTGAAAGGGAATACCAGGTTATCAAAATAACACTGGACAGGAATACCAGGTCATCAAAGTAACACTGAACAGGAATACCAGGTCATCAAAGTAACACTGGACAGGAATACCAGGTCATCAAAGTAGGACTGAAAGGGAAAACCAGGTCATCAAAGTATGATTGAACAGGAATACCAGGTCATCAAAGTAGGACTGAAAGGGAAAACCAGGTCATCAAAGTAGGACTGAAAGAGAATTTCAGATCATCAAAGTACGACTGAAAGGGAATACCAGGTCATCAAGTTAGGACTGAACAGGAATACCAGGTCATCAAGTTAGGACTGAACAGGAATACCAGGTCATCAAAACAGGACTGAAAGAAAACATAAGGTCAGCTACAACCTTTTCTAAAAGTCTTATCATGAAATGCCCTATTTTCCTCTGAGACATTGAGAATCCCCACCTCGTCTTGCAGTTGTGTGTAGACATTGGCCACCTCCTCCTTGGTCAGCTGTCTCTCCTCCTGACGCAGGATCTCAATGCCTCGCTTCTTCATCTGAAACATAGAAAATCATAAACTGACATGTGCCCGCATAGAGCCGAAGTCATATTATACAATAGCAACCAATCGAGAAATGAATTTAAATATAGTGGTTACATTTACAATGAAAATAGGGTGAATGTACTTTTCTGTGTGAACAAATATTGTATATTAAAATGATCACACTTGTTTTTGTTGTCAATGTTTTCATGGTTTTAAACTGCATTTGAGCTGATATAATTTAAATGAATCTAGCGTTTTGCCTGTTTTTGAAAAAAACTCATATAATGTTCATAAATCTCATTTGTGAATTTGTTGTTATATAAAGAGTTCACCACCATGCCTCTCTCAAGGAGACTGGTCTTACCTCCGCTATGATTTCCCCTGCCTTGCCAGACTGGACCGCGTCTGGTTTGATGATCACCACAGACACCTCCTTGACTGGTTCTGTCAACAACAACACCATGTGTAAGCTGGTAGAGAAGACAACAGGACCCAGTGTGCTGGTTGACTATATTGCTCAGAGACGAAGCTTAACATATGTCAGGCTCTTAGATGAGCAGAGCTAGTAGCCATACAGCTGATATCTAGAGCTTGGATTCTTATGATAACCAACAACCACACACAAGTAAAACTAGAAACTCTATAAATTACCATGATTTTGTTTACTATTTAACCTTTTTTGTCAAACTTTTATCAACAGAATATCCAAAAACATCCTGTTTATAATAAATGATATTTTTCATGTTTCATTTTTGTTTCATATGAGCCTAGTGTAAAACTGGGCTTAATGCATGTGCATAAAGAGTCATCCCAGATGAGCCTGTGCAGTCTACACAGGATAATCGGAGTCAACACTTTCACCTTTTATGAGTTTTTTTTAGTGTACACTCTAAGGTTATTATGGCGGCCAGTCTAGGCGGAAAGTGCTGTCCCTGATTGGCCTGTGTGGACAATCTAGGAGGACACTTTACACACATGTAATACATGTGTCATAAGCTCAGTTTTCCCAGAACAAGGCTCATATATTCTCTGATAGCTGAGATAGATAAAAAAAACAAAACATATGACAATTTGTAAAATGGAAACTTATGTAATTTACAATTGCAAATGCAAGCAGCTTCTTTTGATTTCATGACTCAATATACACAGCATTAAAATCATGTTCACAATTATCTGACTACATGACAACTGAATTACCTTGGTTTCAATCAAACAGACATAACGAAGAATATGGTTTTATTCTTTAACATGCGCATGAAGTCATGTGTGATTTCGTTTAAATTTCATATCAAGAAGTTAAAATTCCATATCAAGAAAATAAGTCAGTAAATTCCAGCAAAATAAAAAAATTCTCCTAAATTTACTTCAGATCAAAACCAACTTTTCATGATATAAAACAATAGTCAAAAATTCTATTCAGCTGAAATTTAAAATAATGTTTTATTTATATTAGTACAACAACAAGATGCTGTGACATTATAAGCACATGAAACTTATGTGATCACATTATTTGAAGCAGGTTGAAATCAAAATGGAAAATGAAATACAATGACCACCATAAATAAAACAATATTAACAATAAATGTCCCCTACAATGTAATATGGTTTATACAAACAATACAAAACATGGCTAAAGTAAAAATAGATATATGAGGGAAAATATGTATGACCCTGACATGCAGCAAAGTTTTAAATATGTGCTATTGAAAAGGTTGAGACTGATTTTCGCTAGAATGAGACTTCCATTAAACAAAAAATACCATAAAAACAGAACGTGTGGTCCCTTATAAGCTGATTATGATTTTCTATGTTTTCCCAGATGATCAAATGATCCAAGTTTAACCCATTTATGCCTAGTGGACTCTCCCATCCTTCTAAATTGTATCAATTTATTTCCAAAATTGAGGATGTCTAGTATATTTATTTCTATATTTAGAATATTTCTTACAGAGATTCCTTTAAGCAAACAGCGCAGACCCTGATGAGAGGCCGCATCATGCGGGGTCTCATCTGGGTCTACGCTGTTTGCCAAGGCCTTTTTTCTAGACGCTAGGCATAAATCATAAATGGGTTAAAGCTTCTTCTAGATAACATGAACCCACTTGTTACAAGTCTCAGTGATCCTTGACTGATGACTAGCTGACCTTTAAAATTGATAGGCCTATTCCTTTACTTCCAAGTAAGCAGCATACCACCTTGGTAAGGGACATCAAACATTTAAAAGACATTCTGCAAACTAATTTCATGTAACATGCTCCTGAACATTTGATATGTTGACCTACTTATTTCATGTTACATGCTCCTGAACATTAGATATGTTGACCTACTTATTTCATGTTACATGCTCCTGAACATTTGATATGCTGACCTACTTATTTCATGTAACATGCTCCTGAACATTTGATATGTTGACCTACTTATTTCATGTTACATGCTCCTGAACATTTGATATGTTGACCTACTTATTTCATGTGACATGTTCCTGAACATTTGATATGTTGACCTACTTATTTCATGTTACATGCTCCTGAATATTTGATATGTTGACCTCAAACTCAAGGCCTCATTGCCTGCGAAATCACCAGAATTCAAATCTGGATGATCATAGGACTGAAAGCCTTCTCATTGTGTGGACATTGTTTGGGAAAAAAAAATGTGTTAAAAGCGCATGTGACTTCGACCTTTGACCTGATTACTTCAATTCATAAGATGTCATGCTTAACTCTCAACGTCACCAGTATACCAACTTCAATATTAATAGGTCAAAGTGTTGTCTTTATATCCAGCAGATATTAAAGGGTTCATCCAAACCAGCCGACTGACAGATGAAAAGCAACATACCATCACTTCTTTGGAGGGGGTGAGGGCCTTTTACAAAATTGTGTACAGGTATATGCAGTCAAAATAAAGAGTGGACAAAGTTTAAATGAAAGTGTCTATAATAATTTTCGAAGTTTGGGTTTTTCAATAATTTTCTTTGATTTTGATTTTTACCTTTTAAAATGTATTTCAGTCGAAGAATTGCAAGAAGAGTGAAGTTAGTTATAACAAACCTTTATACAAGAGATTGGCAGTAATTGGTCAGACAGGGTGAAAAGTGTACTTTACGATGTCTTAAGAAAGTGCTTTTCATGCATGCTTATTCATGTATGTGTTAACGTTTATAATATCTTCCGCCACCAAAATGTTAGTCTTTAGGTGACACATACATAGCTTTTTTTACAATACAAATATAAAGTTATGTGTTTTTCCAGAAACTTATACATGGGAACTGTACAGTATGTGTTTGGTACAGGTGATTTTTGTTATTGCTGTTTATTTTCAGTTTTCTTTCTTTAATTCGCCACAACAAAAGAACAACTTATATAAACAGGGTTGTGGAAAGCCCAAGCCTGCCTTTTTCCTTCAGAGTGATATGAGTCGTGTTCTGAGAAAACTGGGCATAATGCATGTGCGTAAAGTGTCATCCCAAATTAGCCTGTGCAGTCCGCACAGGCTAATCCGGGACGACACTTTCCGCCTAAACTGGATTTTTGCTAAGAAGAGACATCATTTTAACGAAAAAGTTCATAAAAGCGGAAATTGTCGTCCCTGATTAGCCTGTGCGGACTGCACAGGCTTATCTGGGATGACAATTTAAGCACAAGCATTATGCCCAGTTTTCTCAGAACACAACACATTTAACCTTCAGTCAAGTTGATTTTTCAGGTCAACTTGTCAGATGACAAATAAAATTTAAGAAAATGACTAAATATGTATAAAAAATATTTTGCAAATAAATACAAAGTTGAAAAAACAAGACGGCCAAGATGGCCCTAGATTGCTCACCTGTTTGAGGCGGAGCCAGTTTTGAACCGAAGGGTATAATATGAACAATCTTTGTTGAGGACCCCAATCTGATGTCACATACTAAATTTAAATTAATTTTAAACCATTTAACCCCCCACACCCCTAGGCAGGGCAAGTTTTGATCCCAGACATATGATATAAACAAACCTTAGGAGAGGACCACTGTATGATGTACATAGTTTTACATACATTTTCTTTTTGCTTCGTAGATGTTTAAAATAAACAAGGCTTGTCACTTAAGGATGACATATGCCCCCTTTTCCCACATTTTTCTAAACCTAAACGCAAAGTGTTTTTCCACATTTTTCGAAACCTAAACGCAAAGTGTGAAAGAATTTCAGACGGACAGACAGACAGTGAGATCACTATATGCCCACCTTCGGGGGCATAAAAATATATAGGTGAATATAAATCTTGTGAACCCCGGGGTGTGGCCAGTGTTGACCCCAGGAGTATGATTTGAACAATCTTTGTAGATGACCACAAGGTAATGTTTCACACCATATATTGAACCTTTGAGCCTAACGGTTTTAGAGGCTTTTTTAAGTTTCAAATTTTAAAATCTATTTTTAGCTCTCTGGTGACCTACATTTCCAGCAAACTGGGACTATTTGAACAACTTTGTCATTTACACCATTTTTTATTACCACACACATCACATGACCATGGACAATGGAGGGCCACCAACCATAAAACAATGCTCTAACCATTTAATTTAAAGGGACTTCCAACAGATAAAACGTTGCACAATGCGAAACAATATTTTGGGAAACTACGAGGATTGCTTATATAGCTAAAAAATACATCCGCTACAAACATGAGCGTGGATTGTCGAGTGGTCTAGGCGGATAGCTTCTAACTCCAGGAATCCAGGGGTAAGTGGTTCGAGCCCTGTTAAGGGTTACTTTTTTTCCTTTTTTAAAATTGTATTCTTGTTTTTTTACTGGAGATTTTTAGTTCAAATGTTTAAATTTATCCATATAAAGCATTTAATGACAAGCTTCAATACATGCCAAAATCTGTTGGAAGGCCACTTTAATCAAAATTATTGCTGAGTAAGTTTGTTTTTACTAGGAGTGATTATTGGCTGATAATCAAATGCACAGTACATCATTGAAAAAACCTTGGATTTAACCTTACTTCAAAGGTCCAAGAAATTTTAGCATTATCTTCTTATAAGGTATTAAAATACCAATTTGTTTGCAAAATAAGTTGATACCAACCACAAATACCAGACACAATTTGGACAAGAAATATAAATTTTGCTTGTTAACAATTATAATTTTGGGGATTTCTGTGAACTCTTGAATTATTTTAGTCTTATTTTATTTATTTATTGATTTTACTTATTTTATTTCCACAACCCTGATAAATATGATAACTAACTGAAAGGTAGATATTCACATGTATAAGTATCTACATAGGAGCCTTTATACTGGTTATATAACAATATATTACAACATATGTTAACCTTGGCCTGAATTTTCAAGGTCATCACCAAAGTCAATGATTTCGCCCTGAAAGTTCATCCTACGGTCTGGAATTGAAATGATACAATTTACACAGGAAGCTGGTTCAACCAAACACAGCAAATGATGCAAAGTCATGTCCATTAATGTACATGTACTACCATTTGATAAGCAATAAAAAACACTGATATTTTATTTAGTCATTAAAGCCCCAGACAGAAAATATTTAAAAAAGGAAATTTGCAGAAATTGCTTCATATGGTAATTCAACCACCCAAAATCCCATTGTGTAATATTATGGTTACATAACTTGTTATCCTTTCGAGAACAAAGTCTTAGCTAGAACTATTAATACATCTTATACTTTAAATCTCTTTTAAGAATAATACAATCATAATTTTATGCACTGAGAACGTGTGTAAACCCCCTTGTCACATTATAGGTTTAATGCAGTATAATTACTATACTTGGATATTCAAATATTGGTATAATTTGATGGGCATTTCGACAATGCACTAACATAAAAAAATCAATAACTTATTGATTTCAACAAAACCAACCACAAAAGGCAATAAACACAAAAGAAATGTCAAAAACAAAGCAAATAACATAAAGTTTGTAAGTTTCATTAACAGATCATTTGAGACGCGTTTTGGAAAACTGGGCTTAATGCATGTGCGTAAAGTGTCATCCCAGATTAGCCTGTGATGTCCGCAAAGGCTAATCAGGGGCCACACTTTCTGCCTAGACTGTTTTGTTGAGAAGAGACTTCCTTTAAACGAAAAAATGCCATAGATTCTGCATTTTAAACGCACATACATTAAGCCCAGTTTTCCTAAAACGTGGCTCATTTATCATCAGACTAACACTCACAACCAACACTTAACAACTTTGATACCTTTTCCGGGCTTAGCGCCCTTGGCAGACGTAGGTTTGCCTACATGTTTGCCTAAAGGTTTGCCTACATGTTACACAGTCAGATACTTGTCAGCATTATGTGTAATAACATGCAGTTACATTGTTGGGAGCAAACTAGACACAATGTTCTTATAATACTATGAAGATATTAATCATGTGTTTGTACTAACATAGACAAATTCAAATTATCAGTCTATGAGCAAAAACAAGGTCATGTGACCGAATTGTTTAAACGATTGCTTTACAGTCTTATGTTAAATTATTAACAATAAGAAATAGACAGAAATACGATATTCATAAAAAAAAAAACAGAGATAATGCTTGTGTAACCAC
Organism: Dreissena rostriformis; assembly: GCA_007657795.1. NCBI lineage: Eukaryota > Metazoa > Mollusca > Bivalvia > Myida > Dreissenidae > Dreissena > Dreissena rostriformis. The sequence goes on from VMBQ01002681.1 coordinate 50,355, forward strand.
CAAGTTGATATTTATCGAATAGACAAAAGATGTCCTATCTAAAATGTGGAACACCAAGAATGTGAGCAGCTTGATACATAATTTGAGCTATAAATAATCCTTGCCAATGAAAAAGATACTCTAAAGAGATGCTGATGATAATCACTCACCTTCAATCTCCTCCTCCTCCTCATCTTCCTGGCCCCTGACATCCGACTGGGAAACCAATGTGTCCTTGATCTGAAAACAGGTGACACAACTCTAAGTAAGCAATCAATGATCTGAAAACAAACCACACAACTGTAACGGAGTAATCGATGTGTCCTTGATCTGAAAACAAACCACATAACTGTAACTGAGTATCAATGTGTCCTTGATCTGAAAACAAGTCACACGACTCTAAGTGAGAAACCAATGTGTCCTTGATCTGAGAACAGATCACACAGCTCTAAGTGAGAAACCATAGAGGATATTTGTTCATGTCAGTGTAAGATCGTTTGTTATTTCACGAGTGATCATAGAAAATATTATTTTTCTACGATCACGAGTGAAATAACAAACGATCTTACACTGACATGAACAAATTTTCTGTTTCTTTTATGCCCCTTTTTCAAGAAAATAATTAAATATAATTTCCCTTTCACTGAAAAGTGACCCTCTCTCCCGTGGCGTGCCTCAATACATTGAAATGACGTCATTTTTGACGTCATTTGTTGTCGAAATGCAGTCATTATTCCAGGGAAATTCTTCAGTAAAACTCTTTTACAATGTAAATAAACGTTAAAAAAAAAAGCATAAAATTAAAAGAAAATATGTTGGATTCGGTGGATAATCGATTTTATTTTACTCATGATCATAGAAAAAAATATAAACAAGGATATAAACAAGGGAAGTACATCTTGATATGATAATCTAAAAATAGAAAAAGAAATTCCGAAAATTTGTTCTTTTCACCGGTGAAAAGAACAATTTTGTTCTTTTCACTGCTGTTATTTCACTGCAGAAATGTCATATTTTATCATTAGGTATAAAAGAAAATGTGTCCTTGATCTGAAAACAGAACTCACAACTCTAAGTGAGAAAACAATGTGTCCTTGATCTGAAAACAGATTACACAACTCTAAGTTAGAAACCAATGTGTCCTTGATCTGAAAACAGATCACACAACTCTAAGTAAGACAACAATGTGTCCTTGATTTGAAAACAGATCACACAGCTCTAAGTCAGAAACCAAGGTGTCCTTGATCTGAAAACAGATCATCCAACTCAAAGTGAGAAACCAATGTGTCCTTGATCTGAAAACAGATCACACAACTATGAGTGAGAAACCAATGTGTCCTTGATCTGAAAACAGATCACACAACTGTGAGTGAGAAACCAATGTGTCCTTGATCTGAAAACAGAACTCACAACTCTAAGTGAGAAACCAATGTGTCCTTGATCTGAAAACAGATCACACGACTCTAAGTGAGAAACCAATGTGTCCTTGATCTGAAAACAGATAACACAACTCTAAGTGAGAAACCAATGTGTACTTGATCTGAAATCAAATCAAACAGCTCTTAGTGAGAAACCAATGTTGCCTTGATCTGAAAACAGATCATCCAACTCAAAGCGAGAAACCAATGTGTTCTTGATCTGAAAACATATCACACAACTCTAAGTGAGAAACCAATGTGTCCTTGATCTGGAAACGGATTACACAACTCTAAGTAAGAAACCAATGTGTCCTTGATCTGAAAACAGATCACACAGCTCTTAGTTAAGTAAGAAACCAATGTGTCATTGATCTGAAAACAGATCACAAAACTTGCAGTGAGCAACCAATGTGTCCTTGATCTGAAAACAGATCACACAACTCTAAGTGAGAAACCAATGTGTCCTTGATCTGAAAACAGATTACACAACTCTAAGTGAGAAACCAATGTGTACTTGATCTGAAATCAGATCACACAGCTCTTAGTGAGAAACCAATGTGTCCTTGATCTGAAAACAGATCATCCAACTCAAAGTGAGAAACCAATGTGTCCTTGATCTGGAAACAGATTACACAATTCTAAGTAAGAAACCAATGTGTCCTTGATCTGAAAACAGATCACACAGCTCTTAGTAAGAAACCAATGTGTCATTGATCTGAAAACAGATCACAAAACTTGCAGTGAGAAACCAATGTGTCCTTGATCTGAAAACAGATCACACAACTCTAAGTGAGAAACCAATGTGTCCTTGATCTCAAAACAGATCACACAACTCTGAGTGAGAAGCCAATGAATCCTTGATCTAAAAACAGAACTCACAACTCTAAGTGAGAAACCAATGTGTCCTTGATCTGAAAACAGGTCACATGACTCTTAAGTGAGAAACCAATGTGTCCTTGATCTGAAAACAGATCACACATCTCTAAGTGAGAAACCAATGTATCCTTGATCTGAAAACAAAATTCACAACTCTAAGTGAGAAACCAATGTGTCCTTGATCTGAAAACAGATCACACAACTCTAAGTGAGAAACCAATGTGTCTTTGATCTGAAAACAGATCACACAACTCTAAGTGAGAAACCAATGTGTCCTTGATCTGAAAACATATCACACAACTCGCAGTGAGAAACCAATGTGTCTTTGATCTGAAAACAGATCACACAACTGTAAGTGAGAAACAAATGTGTCCTTGATCTGAAAACATAACTAACATCTCTAAGTGAGAAACCAATGTGTCTTTGATCTGAAAACAGATCACACCACTGTGAGTGAGAAACAAATGTGTCCTTGATCTGAAAACATAACTCAAATCTCTAAGTGAGAAACCAATGTGTCCTTGATCTGAAAACAGATCACACAACTCTTAGTGAGAAACCAATGTGTCCTTGATCTGAAAACAGATCACACAACTCTAAGTGAGAAACCAATGTGTCTTTGATCTGAAAACA
>VMBQ01002681.1:57288-69160 GCA_007657795.1 Dreissena rostriformis
TTGGTAGTGAAGCTTCCCATAAAGTTTCATTGAATTCCGGTCATTAGTTGCTGAGAAATAGCCCGGACAAGAATTGCACTATATTTACAGTTAATGGAAAATTTCAAAGGGCTATAACTCTGTGAAAAATCATCCGACCAGAACCGGCTGATAATACGCACATCTCCTTTTGGTAGTGAAGCTTCCCATAAAGTTTAATTGAATTCCGGACAAAAATTGCTGAGAAATAGCCCGGACAAAAATTGTGCACGGACGGACGCACGCACGGACGGACGGATGGACAGACGGACGGACGGAAAGATGAAGCGGTGACTATATGCTCCCCCAAAAAAATTTTGGGGGAGCATAACAACTGTTTATTTCAAGCTGTAACTACATGTACAAATGTATGTAGAAAACTTTGTGCAAACATTTCAAAATAAAAGTCTTTAAATTGTGTACTGAAAAAATAAAATTCCTATATTACATATTGTAACTAAGAATGTCTTACCGGTAATATATATTTCACTACAGAATTTTTAATTCAGCAGATAAAAGTAAGAAAATTATTATCCAATTGCAGGCCTTGTTTTTATTTGTGCAGCTAAAATATAATTTGCAAGAAAATGGATAAGTTTATCGCCATTTTTTATAAAAACAGTGACAAATGTTTTTCACCAATTTTCTTTGATAGTTTTGTAGTAAAAAGCAAACATTACCAAAATTATTATATTCCTTCTTACATACCATTACAAAGAATTAAAGGAATTGCAATTTTATAAAAAAAAGGTTCCAAAGGCAAGAAAATGAACTAACTATTCTAACTAAAGCTTGTAACAATAGTAAAGAATAGCCCCGACGCCGTATGTACAAATGTAGTAATATGTAGCAAGTAGGTACCAAATCAAGAACCTGGCAGATGACAGCGTGCTAAAATATTCTTGTTCTTGTCAGAGATTCTGGCACTTTTTTTCTAAACCAAACTGTTTGTTAAGTTGATATTGTACTTTGAACAATTAAGGAGAATATCTGCAGTGGCCTAGTTTGAATGTTGTTCAATGAACCTTTAAGGTAGACATCTGTGGACAAGTTTGAATGTTGTACATTGAACTGTAAAGAAGAATATCTGTGGACAATTTAGAATGTTGAACATTGACACTTTAAGGTAAACACCCGTGGACAAGTTTGAATGTTGTACTTTGAACCTTTAAGGTAAACATCTGTGGACAAATTTGAATGTTGTACATTGAACCTTTAAGGTAAACATCTGTGGACAAGTTTGAATGTTATACATTGAACCTTTAAGGTAAACATCTGTGGACAAGTTTGAATGTTGTACATTGAACCTTTAAGGTAAACATCTGTGGAAAAGTTTGAATGTTGTACTTTGAACCTTTAAGGTAAACATCTGTGGACAAGTTTGAATGTTGTACATTGAACCTTTAAGGTAACATCTGTGGACAAATTTGAATGTTGTACATTGAACCTTTAAGGTAAACATCTGTGGACAAGTTTGAATGTTGTTCATTGAACCTTTAAGGTAAACATCTGTGGACAAGTTTGAATGTTGTACATTGAACCTTTAAGGTAAACGTCTTTAAACAAGTTTGAATGTTGTACATTGAACCTTTAAGGTAAACATCTGTGGACAAGTTTGAATATTGTACATTGAACCTTTAAGGTAAACATCTGTGGACAAGTTTGAATGTTGTACATTGAACCTTTAAGGTTAATATAGGAGGACGAGTTTGAATGCTGTACATTTAACCTTTAAGGTAAACATCTGTGGACAAGTTTGAATGTTGTACATTTAACTTTTAAGGTAACCATCTGTGGACAAGTTTGTGTCTTCGGACAGGCAGACTGACAGACGTCCATGGTGATTCTAGTATACCCTTTTTACTTTGTAACGGGGGTATAGTAAAACTACTGGCTACCGGCAAGCTGGTACACTTAAAGAAGAAGGTTCTGTCTATAAAATGGTTCGGTTTCTGGGAGATTCCAAGCTCTGGTGCCTATGGCCTACAGACTTACGATAAAAAATCTCAACAAATCATCTCCAAGTTCATTTTTAAGTCGTCGTAAATTTGGAATTAGTGGCGTAACTGGTCCTGCCCATTCTTGAAAAGCATCAACAACTGAAAAACAGCACAGCAAATGTCAAACAGGGGTCAAGGTCATGCAAAGGTTGGACAGTGTAGGTCTGGAGTGTACACAGTGTGTTGTCTATGATGGCCCTGCTGAGTGACGGAGAGTTGGATGCTGTGTGTGTGTCAAACATCAAACAACAGCAAACTTTTTGATACAAAAATAGCCAGAAAATTATGTTCTTGCTCATTTTTTATATTCTATGAAGTAATACAATATTGATATATTGGATACTGTATTTATCAATTATAATGGCACTAAAGTACTTAAGTAGAAATATCTTATTAACAATCTAAGCTTTAACTATATATTTATTACCAATATTTTTTACAATCTCTTTTAAAACAACACATCGTTCAACACAAACAGAACCACACCAATTTGCAATGTTTTGTACATCCAATGGGTTCACACCTAATTTTCTGCTAATTTTTGTCTTTGTGTGGAAACGTTATTACTAATAAAATCAGGCATTGTTACTCCAAAACAATAAACACATGCAAAACGACTGCAAAACCACAGAAAAATTGCATAAACAGCAGAACAAGTGAAATTAAGAAATATTAGATACACATAACGCTGTATATTGAACACACAAATATGTTACATGTGCATTAAATATTCACATTTACACATATACAGGAATGATAAGATAATGAAGACAAAGAGTTTGAGCTTCATTTTAGGTATATTGACAGAAACGAACCACCAACATGATATGACTGAGATTTAATACTCTGATCTGTACAGCAGGAAAGCTGGTCACAAACTTCAGTAGCAAAAGGAACTGCCATGATGAACATTGTACAGCTACAACATTAGTTCATCTGAGTGATCAGGATCTGGGAAAGCAGGGCTTAATGCATGTGGTTGTACAGTCGTCCCAGTTTAGGCTGTGCAGTCCGACCAGGCTAATCAAGGACGACTCTTTCTGCCTAGATTAAATTTTTGTTTAAAAGAGACTTCCGTTTAATGAAAAATTCCGTAAAAGCAAAAAGTGTTGTTCCTGATTAGCCTGCGTGTACTGCACAGGCTAATATGAAAGACACATGCATTAATCCCTGTTTTCCCAGAGCACGGCTCAAGCATTTTTAACACTGCATTACTGGTAAGTATTAATGTTGCATTATGTTGCATCATGCATTTAATGATCTCTCTTTCTAGGTTTTAATTGACTATAACTGACATTAAATATTTGGTTCATAGCATTTGTTAGAAGTTTATCATGGATTGGTTCATGTCTGTAAACAAGCTATCAGAGTTTATAATTTAATTTAGATGGATTTGCCACATTGGATGACATTGTTTAGTATCATGTAAGTTTAAGCAATTCACAGAATTTTATTTTTGTATAAGATTATGCCTTTTTTAAAAAAAGCTACAAGGGTACACACATAACACAAAATTGAGTTATAATTTATATAAAACACAATACATATTCCAACCACTCCAGTTTGTAAGCATGATCACATGTTAGTTAAGGCGGCCAATCAAAATGCAGAGAACGGCACCACAGTGGACTGACTTACAGCAAGGAACTTAAGGAGGGGATCACCAAGTTCATTTTTGATTTTGCGAAATGTTCCTTGTATAGAGATTACGGGGCCACACCACTCTTGATAGGCATCTATTACTGAAAGAAATGTAATCCAGTATTGAGTCAGTTTCTGCTGCTAGCTGTTAGAATGAGTTGTCTCCCTTTGTATTGAGTGAGATGCCGCCAATCTGTCATGATGAGTTCACTCCCTTGGTGTTGCTTGGCAACTGCAAACTTCAAAAATAAAATTACAACACTGTGCCAAGGAAGTACATTTGAAAATATAAGTATTGATAATTCCTGAGTTTTCATGTTGTAGATGAAACATATCATTTTTTTAACAAAAGAGGAAAAAGCCATCTGACTTGGTAAACAATCTACCCTACATACAAAATCAACGTTGACTAGTCTGAAATATAGGTTGTTGTGGAACTATGTTGCAAGTTCAGTTTACAGTTTTTGATTTCACTGAAAAAAGAATTGGGTTAACACTACATGTGCAAATGATTATAAACTGACTCTTCTGCGTATGTTTACAAACAGTTCGGGAATTCTACAAAAATCACAAAAATTATTATAAATAAACAACAGCACCATCACTGTGTTCACAATATTCATACATTGTGCATAAATAACATACGAATGACATTATACTGAGACTGAGAAGTGATCACATGATAGCACGTGTGATGAGACATATTCATGCTGAATCCTTACAAGACATAGAACCACTCAGAGACCATGTTTTAAACACCTGTCACTTGTACGGACCAATAACTATATTATGACACAATATGTAAAATCAATCTTTGAGTCAGTATTGCCAAATACTAAAAGAAGTCATATTTGCTAGTTACAGCGATTTTATTTCCTTCTTTATAAAGTACCGGAAAACGGCACTTTCCCAATTGTGAAAAAACTACAAATTTCCCAATTGCAGTCCTAAAAAAAACAATTTAAGTTTTTTTTTTTTTTTTTTTTTGTAAATAAAATGCAACATTTTGCTTATTGCCATATGCAGCTCTATGGCTTGAACCTAAGTAAATATAATATTGACAACTTGAGAACACAATTATCCATTTTTAAGTATTTGTTTGCAAAAATTTAAATATATAAATATCCCAATTTTAAGAATTCATGACGCGAATTTTCCCAATTTCAGGATTTTTCGCGCTAATTTTTCCCAATTGGCCTGGTACAGGTTCTTTTCCCAATTGGGCAAAAAAAATCGCTGAGTTAACCCTTTTCCGCTCAGAAGCAAAGTGAAAATGGCTATATGCAACCAGCATGAAACCAGAACAGCCTGCGAGGTACTCCAATCTGTTCAAGTTTTATGCTGTTTGCTGCTCATCAGTACCTTAGGTCTGGAAATGAAGCCTTGAAAACTTGAATCTAGTAAAAAAGGTCTTAAATTTAATTTGAATTTCTTAGGGACTACAAGTTTGTCAAAATACGTTTCTGAGCGGTAAAAGGTTAAATCTTAGGATACACAAATACCCCAGCACTACAAGTGACAGGCTGCTTACAAACAGGCCTTTTAAACCACTCACAATGATCACAGTAACAAGATATAAACGGAAACAATTCTGTCTGAACTTCATGCCAAAAGTTTACAAACTCTCCAACAACAGCGCAACAGGGCGGTGGGCATGACAACCAAGAACTTACGGCGAAGAATGTCAGCACTTCATCTTTGAAAAAATTGCGATATTGCCGCCAATTGCTGACCATTCCTGTGCAGAGTCCACACCATCCCTGGTAGAGATCCACCACTGCAGGGACAGCAAGCGCGAGAACAATAACAAAAGCCAGAACTTGCGTATGAGCGATGCTTTGAGAAAATGGGGCTTAATGCAAATGCGTAAAGTGTTGTACCAGATTAGCCAGTGCAGTCTGTAAAAGCAAATCAGAGACGACTCTTTCTGCTATTATTGTATATTTCGTTTATTGGAAGTCTCCTCTAAACAAAAATCCAGTTAAGGCAGAAAGTGTCTTCCCTGATTTATCCGTGCGAAGTGCACAGGCTGATCTGGGATACAACCTTAGTAACATGCATTAAGCCCAGTTTTCCAAGAGTGAGGCTCATTTGAACATGACAGAGGCAGCTACCAATCTGGCGGCTGTAACTAAGTATCTTGCTTGTTCCACAGCATGTTACACATAGGCCAGAATTTGGCTGATTATATTCCTAGACAAATGATATTGAAGAAGTAACAAAAAATAATAATCTGCCACCCTTGAGAATTGAGCCAACATTATCACAGAATTACTAAAAAAACTTTTAAACAAATTGTTCATTTCCTAGTTATAACTCAACAAAATTTCAGTGTAGAAATAATATCTGCTAAAACCATTAAACTTCAGTAAACACCATTGAAGTCCAGGCCATTCCCTAAGATTAAAAACATTTTAGTTAGAAGCTGCAATACGCTTACATTAATTGCACTTTAGTGCTGTGTAAGACTGATTTTAAATGTTTATCTTGGAAGCAACCAGGATTTGTAGTGAAGGCACAATGGCACGTCTGTGCTTTAACCCTTTGTATGCTGGGAAATTTGTCGTCTGCTAAAATGTCGTCTGCTGAATTTCTTAAATTAGCATTTTCTTTGATTTAAAAAAAAAAATACTATCTGAATAGCAAACAGTTTGGATCCTGATGAGACACCACGTTCTGTGGCGTCTCATCTGGATCCAAACTGTTTGCAAAGGCCTTCAAAATTCGGTTCCAGCACTGAAAGAGTTAAGTCGCTGGGGAAAAGCCTGTGTTCAAGATTGGTCACTACACAGCATAATGTATATCCTGACCAACAAATTCAACAAGCCAATGGAAATTCATTGAGAATCTGTCTCCACACGATCTCTAAGGGTCTGTCAAACCTGTCAAAATTTAATGTTGGAATCTTGTCAGACATTTAGTTAAACTGTGAGACATGAATGCTTGTTGCATGTTAACATTTCAAATTTATTGTCAGACATTTTGTCTGACAGTACCCAATTTTTGTATTAAAGACATACTCTATATTTTAGCAATTTTCTGGGGAAACAGGGCAAGATGCATGTGCGGAAAGTGACATCCCAGATTAGCATGTGAAGTCTGCACAGGCCTATAAGGGACGATAATCTCCACTTTAACTTATACAAACAGAAACTGTTGCTGTTATAAGCCTGTGCAGTGTTCACAGGCTAATCTGGAAAGACACTTTATGCACATGCATTAAGCCCCATTTTCCAAAAGTGAGTGAGGCTCATTTGTAAGTGTAATAGAGCGGTCACACTGGTTACAGAAGGTAACGTACCACAGAGTCCCTCCTTGGACAGCATGTCCTCCCATTCCTCTTGAGTCTCTATCTCCTGCTGTAACGCGATCTCCTTGCCTTTCCTACCTGCCATCACAGGAGCCTTCTTTTCTTTATCACCCTGACAACAAGCACACAAAAACTCATAAGTGGGTCGATTTCTTGCATTTTATTCAATTTTTTTTGTACAATCTCACATAAAAACACACAACGAGGCTGACTAGGAGAGGAATATTGAGTTTTGTTCAGCAGGAAATACATATTAACTTAACACTGAATTGGGTTATTCAAAGAAATATTATTTCAATTAAGAGCATTATCAAATACAAAAAGAAATACCAGGAGAGGCCGCTTAAGTAATTAAAAGTAATTTTAACTATATAAGCGATGTTAACAAGAGTGCTAATTGTCTAATTGATGTAAAAAAATTGATCAGTGAAGAAGTTGTTGATCAGTGCTTGACTAAGTGAATTATTGAAAAAAAAATTGAAAAGTGGCTGGGTTTGTGTAAAACACCAGTTTTGTTGTTACAAACGTGGTCTGAATTGAAAAAATAATGATGTGCACATAAATACATAAACAAAACTAGTGAAAGTGTCAGCAAATTGAGTAAGAACTAATAGCTATCACTGAAGGTGATTTTTAGAGCCACATTACGCTTAAATAAAGATGAAGAGGTTTGACAATATGTACTTCATTTTGACCTTTGATGTCAAAGTATGACATTGGCCTTACAGATAGCCAGGTTAATGCGTGTACATGACTCTTAATTGGTATTTTTAAGCAAAGTTATTTCAAAATTCTTCAAAGCATTTCAGCAGACTGTCACTTTTTTTTTCAATTGGGAAAGATAGGAATGCACTACAGGGTTTTTTTTCCTTCTGAAAGACCCGCCGAATTTCGGCCCTTTCCCCTAGATATTTTTTCCCTCTGACAGAAATTTTTCCCCCAAAAATGATTTTCCCCTAAAAAAAAAAAAAAATTTTTTTTTTTTTTTTTTTTTAACCTTTAAATACATAAGTTAACCTGATCCAGTGAAGAAAATACAAAATATTGCATAATTAAATTATCTGTTGCCTTGAATTTGTTTTAAAAACAGTAAAATATGTTAAAGTGATTATTTAAGACGTTCCTTATTTTCCCCAAAATCCGTCGTTTCGCGTGATTTTCCCCCCCCAAATTCCGGCTTTTTGCGCTATTTTTTTCCCCTAAAAAAAGGCCAGGCCCTTTCCCCAAAATCAGATAAAAACCCCTGCACTAAGATTACACCATTGTATTTAAGCTCAATTGCATTGAAGCCTTCAGGCTCAGCAAGACACTTGCAAATCTATTTTCTGGGTAGAAGTGCCATTTGATGTCTTAAGAGAAGATCTTATGAACATAACAGAGATTGAACCAGGCGCCTTCTGAAAATTAGGCAGGTACCATATCAACTACATCACTGTGACTTCTTTGGCATGCATTTAATTACTCTGTGTGAAGCCTATGAAGTTTCAAATAAGGATAAGAATGCTTACAGACCGACACAGCCAACCAAAATATTGACGGCAGTTTAAACCCCTTAAACTGTATATTATGTGGGGACATAATAATGTTAAATGACACTGTACCAGACTACCAGTAGAATAACAAATCATGCACATTGTATGTGGAGGTAAAATAATGTAATATAGCATTGTAAAATAAGAATGACAAATCATGCATTTTTGTATGTGGGGGTATAATAATGTTAAATAGCACTGTACAGTTAGAATGACAAATCATGTTAGAAGCTAAGAAGGGCAGTGAGATCTGGAAAAGTTCTTATCAAACTTTCAGATCTTATGAACAACACAAAACTGGATAATGGGAAAACTTGAAAGAAAACTTTAAAAAAAATAACATAACTGTGACACAACAATAGACCTGACATTTTGGGTAAATCAAAATATCCAATACTGAAGATAATGTATAAACTTATACAATGTCATGTACAAGTTACAACAATGTCAGGTCCTATAATATGTGTCGTGTTCTAAGAAAACTGGGCATAATGCTTGTGCCCAAATTGTCGGACTGTCAGATTAGCCTGTGCAGTCCACACAGGCTAATCAAGGACGACAATTTCGGCTTTTATGGAATTTTTCGTTTAAATGAAGCGAAAATCCAGTTTAGGCGGAAAGTGTCATCCCGGATTAGCCTGTGTGGACTGCAATCTGGGACGACACTTTACGCACATGCATTATGCCCAGTCAGGGCCCTCGTTTGGCCGTTTTTGGGGCCGAAATTGCCCCATCCTCCTTAAAATAGTATACTTTTTCCCCCTATTTCAGCTAAAAATCACCCCTCCATTTTTTTATTTTTACTTTTATACCTATGTTGCCAGCTGGTTTCGTGCTATTAACCTTTGATTAAATGTATATTTATGTACATAACATTAAAATATAGCAATTTTAAGTGTTGAATGGTTGGTGAAAAGATCTTCTAAAATTCCCCTTTTCGCCAAAAACAATGCGAAATTCCCCCCTCTAAGGGCCCCGGCCCCAATCCCCCAAAGTGTAGCAAGGGCCCTGCCAGTTTTCTCAGAACACAGCACATATCCTAAGCTTAACCAAGACAACTGGTATGCTAACAAAATGAAAAACTCAGCACTTTAATGTTTGATAAGAAAACTTATTTATAATGAAGTCTAAATTGCTTTAATATTGTCTTGGTTAATAAGGTGCATATATATATTTTACAAAATGTTGGATACATGCACTTCACAACTTATAATTAGGAGAATTTGAAGAGGGCATACTTTCATCCATTTCCCCCAAAATAAAAAAGAATTCCCCCCACGCATTCCAATCTCCAGAAGTGAAAATATGCCCTGATTGAAGTATATAAAGCCATATTTTGTAAGGCTGATTTACAAAAAAAAGGTGATTGTCTGAATTCCAAAAGTAACTAGTAAAGTGCATTGTCCCAAATAATAATGCAAAACAATATTCATTTCCAGGAATAACTTTACCATGGTACTAAAATGTTATTTTAGTCAACAGCACAGTCCTAAATAGAAAAACAAAACAAGCAGCATTGGCATAAGAGTATTGTTCATCACATGTATATTGTATACATGGTAGCATATATCTTTAAGTACAATAAAAAAACACATTATACAGTGTGGAAATAAACATAAAATTTAACGGTATACAATTTTTACATCATTTAAATAAACTTGTGACTGCACAGAATATTGGCATGGCCTTAAATATTATATTGTTTGTTTCCCCACAGGCAAAAAATCTAAAAAATTGCCTCAACAATTTATAAGCCAAAGAAACATTTTGTTATTTTAAGTTGTGGTTATTTGACATTGGGGTCAGGCAAACACACCACACAGAAAGTTCTGAGCAGCCTTTGGTGAATAGAAAAATGTTGTGTGCCTTAGAAGTAGTCTTATCAATCAGACGTTGACATGAATTTAGGGCTACATTTTTATTTGCAAGGAACAAGACAATATTGCCCAATATAAATAAAAGATAGATAGGTTTATTCGGCACAAACATGTTAAATAATAACATTTACAATTTTCACAGAAGCTTAAAACAAATTAACTTAAAAGCAAACACATATATTGAGCACAAAAATATCACAGATATGCTTAAGCTCAGAAGAATTTAGGAAATCTCTAGAGCTAACCGCCATCCTGAAAGGAAATTTTTTGGATACTTGGAGATTTTAATTACCCCAAGTTCTCCTGGGATACAGAACACAGACCCACAATAAAACCTGGATGTAGTAATGTAAAACTTTATGATGACTTTATTGACTTGCTTGCAGATTTTAACCTTACTCAAATGGTGACTGAAAACACAAGAGGAAACAACATCTTGGACCTTTTCCTGACCTCTAATCATACTCTTGTTAACTCTGTAAAATCTCTTCCAGGTATTTCAGACCATGATATTGTATCTTTTATTTCAGATCTAAAACCAAAAATAACAAAACAGAAACCCAGGGTTGTACAGCTGTATAGAAAGGCAGACTGGGATTCTTTCAAAACCCACATGCAAGGAGTGAGTGACAGGGTTCTTGAAAACAGTGAAAGTACCTCGGTAGAAGAACTTTGGTCAATTTTTTCAGATGAGATATCAACTGGTATTAAACAATTTATTCCCTCAAAAACTATAGGTAAAAGAAGATTACCATGGATTACGCAACCGATAAAATGACCAGACATATGTTCCTAAATGTTAAAAACCTTATCAAACGAAATACCAAAATTGCTTATAATAAATATATCGAGTCCATTTTAGGCATTGAAGACCCTGACGTTCAAGAGAATAGATCCAACTTTAATCCAAAGAAACTGTATAGTCTCTTAAAAAACTCCAAACAAGACGCTCAAGGTATTTCTACTCTTTTTGACAATGTTTCAGGAAAATCAACTTCTGTGAATCAAGAAAAGGCCAATGTTTTGAACCAACAGTTCCAATCCGTTTTCACACCTATGTCCCCCCTTACCCTTTCACAATCATGTCTCTCTTTTTTCAGAAATCTTAATGAAATTTCATCTTCATCTTTTAGAAAATTTCCAACAATGCCAAAGATCACAGTCAGTGTCAATGGGGTGCAGAAGTTGCTATCCAATCTTAAACCAGACAAGGCAGCAGGTCCGGACAACATCAAACCTCTTGTTCTAAAAGAATTAAGCTCACAAATTTCTCCACTAATTACACTCCTTTTTCAGAAATCCTTAGACTCCGGAATTCTCCCGAAAGTATGGACATCTGCAAATGTAATACCGCTGTTCAAGAAAGGGAACAAAGAAGACCCAGCAAATTACAGACCTATCTCTCTCACCTGTATTTTGTGTAAATCCTTAGAACACATAGTTTCATCTAATCTTTCAGCTCATTTCAATAAATATAACATACTTTATGACTTA
>VMBQ01002681.1:69422-124168 GCA_007657795.1 Dreissena rostriformis
CAAATAAATATATAAAATCATGTTTAATGAGAGAAAAAATGAAAAAAAAAGCGAAAAAAAAAATCCCCACCCACTGATATTAAAATCATAACAAGGTCATTAACTAGAATTTTCATTAGTCTTATTTATAAGACGTTGCCAAGAATTTAGAGATACTTTTTATACGGGCTAAATTCTTTGGAACGTCTTATCGGCGAACGATTCAATTTGTGGTGGATATCAGAAAGTTTAAATTTTCATCAATATGCTTAAAATTGCAAAATAACATTACCAACTCATTAAGTTTAAGTTAAGAAGTCCATTTTTACCTCAAATATCGTCGAATTGAAGTTAGAAAGGCATAAATTCTTCATTTAAACTTCTGCTTAAATCGCAATACAATTACTGACCTCTCGCCATGTTATGAAACAAATTTAAATCAGAAGCAGGCATTACGGTGTAACGTGTATGCGTATTTTTTTCGCTTTACGATATAACGCTCTGCGCTCACAACAGACGAACGCAAGATGTGTTTTCCGCCGTATATTCTTCACATTTAAACCACAATGGTTAACATCGAGGCTGCGTTGTCGTGTAAAATCTACCAGCTGTACACAGCGGTACACAGCGAAAGATATTAAAAATTTGAACAGTGGTGTGATTTAAATTAATCAGGCGTGCAAAATTCAAAGTGTCTTTACATAATTCTTACGGAACATTATCGAGAAATGAATTATCTACAAAGGTATGTAAATATTATTGAAATCCGTTGATATTAACTGTCTGATATCGGGGCTTGAATGTTGCGCACCAAATTCCTTGCGTAACAATATAGACAAAGAAGGAAAACTTTCCACCACATTTTGAGTCCTTCGCCCGTTGTACGCTCCAAATATTACCCATATAAAAAGTAGCTTCAACGTCAACAAGTTGGACTAAGCCTAAGGATGCATTGTAAGACTAAGACACTCCACAGGCAAAGGCTATTTATTTTTTTGCAGTCAACCGCTTTAGAAATGAAACTGATTTGAATTACACAATACATTACATACACAATTATTTTTTACAATATGATTGTTTTATTAAAATATTTTAAAGAAAACGTTACCTGGTAAAAACTCAAAAATGTGTTAAATAAGAAGACAAATTCTCTTGTAGCAGACAAGCACCTGCAAGCGAATGTTTACCACAGTAACCACGGCTTCCTGTTTGTTAATATTATTTTTGGACGAAAACTGAAATATAAAACAAACTTACAACTTAAAAAAATTGTAATAATTTGCACTTAAAATCTTAAAATACTAAAATACATTTTTAATTATCTTTTCAATAAATTTTGTTAATAAAATAAGCAAACCAAATTAAAATGGTTTCGTCCAAAAGTATACCAATCCAAAATGGCAACCGAAATGTCCGAAGAAACGTCAACATCAGAAATCAACTTTGATATAGAAGTAACATTGGACATATGATATCCTACATTTGTGCAAGGAAATTATTGCTGTTATTTAAAGAGGGCTTTGCATATAATAAGTTGTTAGTTGTAAAGATAATTGATATTCATATGTGCAAGGGGGAGGGGTCATGATGGATAGTAAATTAGGCTACACATCACTATATTGCTCAAGCAATCAACCGTCATCATTCTTTGAGCTTCCTGTATAATTATATACACCAGCAGCGCATAATGAAGTTGGGACTATTCATCACATGGTATTATAAACGGCTGTGGGCCTATTCAGCCCCTGGCTCATTCAGTCTTGGTCATCTATCCGTACCTTAATCCTTACTCGTAGCATTACTCAAACACTGAAACACCTACAAAGATTTCTTTAAATGTTTGTATTTAACAACTGCATGTAAACCAGCGCATGTTTATATCATAGCCAAACAAAGCAATTCCAATGTGTTAAAAGACTGTTGATTTTAATGTAAAATGACCTGTTAATGGCTGTAATAATATTCTTAGTATAATTTTTATAACATAATTAATGCACACAAATAAATTATTTAAGTTTTCATAACAGAGGATGTAAAGTGTAGCTGAATCATAGAGGCTTGTCAGTAAAGTCAACTATATTTTATATAACTTGTATGTACACCATCACCATAGAAACAGTAATACCTCTTCCATAAGTTTCTACCCACCTATTTCAGTTTGATGACTCGGAGTTCCAGTGTGACCTGCCTGTGATTTCTGCTCCCCCGACCTTAGAGAGTATTCTCAATGAGGATGAAACTGCCTCTGTACTGGAGGAGGATGTCATCTCTATCCCATCTGTTGTTCAGAACTTCAAAGGTGAGTTCATTCAGTGCACAACAGTGGTATAAAATTCCACTTGCCTGCTCGAAATTGGCGACTTTAAGTTTGCTCCTGGCATATATGATAACGAAAATACTTACCTAAACGGATGACTCCATTTCAGATCATTCAGTGTTTTAATTTCTGGCCTAGCCTCAATTGGAAGCGACATTTTAAGACTGTGTCAATTCTCTATACTTTATCATGAGTTGATCACACTGTCCATAACTGAAAACAGTCAATGTGCATGGGATTAATATTTACATTGATGCCCCTTTATCCCCAAACGAAATGTCGGAACTGCTTGATATTCACAATTTATTTGGAGACAATGCCTGTAATGGTATGGGTTAAATGTGATTAGTTGAGACTAAGGGCAACTACAAAGTAAGAAAAGGTGATCTTATATTGTCTGCAGATACATAATTTAGCTATTCAGAGCAAGTGGCCAGAGGTTTTCCTGCTTTTTTTAAATAGCCATAAAACAGACCCCATTACAAAGAAAAACATCCTGATTCCAAAAGCGAATTTTCCCAATTGACCATAATAACATTTGATCCATTTTAGTAGACTAGAATGAGCTAAAATTTCATTGCAACTTTTTCTAGTGCTAATTTATGTTTAATTAAAGCGTTCAATGTTTCAGATTTATAAAGAACAAACTTAAATACTGATACCCTGTTTTGTGAAAACCAAGGAGCATTTCAGCTCGCGCAAACCACAGAATATGTCCAAGAAGTTCTTGATGCAATAATGAACAAATGAGTGTATCTTGTGACCAGTCGTAATATAAATTTTCAACTGAACAGCACATTACTTCTTCTATTTAACTTGAATTTCCTGCAGTAAAGTTTGGTTCACCAGTCTATCAATCAGGTATCATGTAATAAAATATTCTTGTTATTGTTTTTCTCAAAGCAATTATGACCTATGTCAGTGACATGATTTGTGTATTATGATTGTGTGTGATTCTGTTCTGTGATTGGGGTTTCAGATTCGCAGTCGATGGACACCTCGTCTCTATCAAGCCAGGACAGCTCGCTGACAGATCGACCAGTCAGGCATTTAAAGTATGTCATATGAGCCTAGTTCTGGGAAAAGGGGTTCTTAATGCATGTGTGTTTAGTGTCGTCTCAGATTAGCCTGTGCAGTCCACAGGCGCTCAATGGCAATGACTCAATCATTCGACTATCCGTTGTGACTTTTTTTTTTATTATTGCAGCTGCAGCAGTGATTTTTATAAACCTGTTTATTATAATGCATACACATACTAAATCAATAAAAATCTTCCGACAAAATGTCTTCTTAAAAAAAAGTTAGTTCGACTATGTATATATATATATTGACAAGGTAAGCCACTCTCCATTTAAAAAAAGCAACGGAAGTGCCACATTACCCATAATAACATCGCTGTCACCCCACTCGCTTATTAAAATGCACGCGCAGGCCGGGAACCTCACTCTTTCTCTACAACAAATCACTTTCAGTTTCATATCACAACATGACATGTGTACATGCATATCGGGGTTACGTCCATATTCCTCGGTCATTGTCTCTAAAATACACGGTTTCCATGTCCGATCTTGCTAAATTATTTCAATTAGGTCAAAGGTAAAAAAAAAAAAAAAAAAAATCAAAGCGGCGCATTAGGGGGGCATTGTGTTTCTGACAAACACATCTCTTGTTGGAATCTGCTATTCAGCTTGACTTTTTGAGGAAAAGGTAAGCTATACAACTTGCCCAGGAGTCAGTGTCCAACATTGTGATTTTGTTTTTGGTAAGCTAGTTTTTCTGGATACACTTGAGGGATTTCATTCAAACCTATTACATGTATTCCCCATATTGAAATGACCACATAGGCCAAATTCAGTAACTCATGTTTGAAATTTGTCAAAATTAAGGGGTTTTATATGCATAGAAATGTGCAAATGTACAATAAAGGCAGGGACCAGTTTTTTGGTAAGCTAGTTTATCAGGAATTTCTTGAGGGATTTCATTCACACTAAAAACATGTATTCTGCATAATGCAATGACCCAATAGCCAAGTTTGGAAACTTGTTTGAAATTTAGGGCCTTATCACACTTTGATTTTTTTTTTACATTTATGTTATATAGCCAGGTCACTGCTGATTAAACTTAGATATTTTCATCAAAGTTCATTATTGAGTAGGTTGGGTGAGTTCAAGGTAAATCTCACTGTTAATAATGATTGCAAAATGAATTCTGCTTAATTTTTTAATAGCAAAGTTATTCAAACAGTACAGCTCTTGTTGCTGTTGCAATACAATTAAGAACAGATTACATATCACTATTCTACAAGATGAAAGTGATTGTGGACCCTTGCAGGAAAAAGATCCGTAGACAGAGAGCGGTCCACGGGTCAGTGTTGAAGCCCAGCAAGCTGCAGAAAATAGCCGCCCAGCTCCAGTCTGCAGCAGTAAGTAGTCCCGATGTGAGCAGCGTTCTGGGAAAACTGGGTTTAATTAATGTGAGCAAATTGTTGTTCCAGAATAGATTAACCAGTGCAGTCTGCACAGGCTAATCAGGTACGACACTTTCTGCCTAGATTAAGACACTATGCTTTTATGATATTTTTCATTTAAAGGAAGTCTCTTCTTAGCCAAAAATCCATTTAAGGCAGACATTTTTGTCCCAGATTAGTTTGTGTGGAATGCACAGGCTAATTTGGGATGACACTACGCACATGGATTAAGCCCAGTTTTCCTAGAAGGTGGCTCATTTTTTGTTTAACTAGTTTGTCATCATTTTGTGTAGCACTGATAGTGTACAACTGTACAATTGGATACTTGACCAGTTTAGCCCTAATAACTATTTGCATTGAACTTGAAAACTTCAAACTTGACTTTAGATAAGTTAAAATAGGCTGCTTTCCTAGAACTTTAGATTTTGAACACAGCAGAAATTTATCTTGTTCTTGTTATGTTTGTTCCACATTAAATCAGAGTTTTAGAAGGTCTTGAAACTGTCTTATTTGACCAACTAACTATTTTTTTCCAGGATAAGGTGGATGCAGGGATGCCTACTGCCTTGGTGAGATAGGGCACATTTCGTTTAAACCTACCTTTTGAGCATCTGTTACGTGTATTACATCTGAGTACAATCTTAACAAATTTCATTGGGAAAAAACAACAACAGATGTTGATGAATATTAAACTGGAATAGAAATATAAACCCACACAAATTCAGAAAAGCCTTGAGGTTTATAAACAAAAAATGTGAAATTCTCAGATTTTGCTTTCTCACTCAGTCCGTTTTTTTTTAATCATCACAAATCTTTCTGAAAATTTTGTAGTACTTGGTGAATTGATTTCTGATTGTGCCTGATTTTACTCCATCAAGCTTCACAGTTTATAACCTGTGTGTGTTTGTGTGGTTATTTCAGACTGTGTCCAACTTGATTGCAATTGGTACTTCCCATGGACTAGTTTTAGTGTTTGGTAAGTAATATTTTATGGTTTCTATGTGTATTCGTTTAACATTATTTGACTTCAGTGGTTTGCAGAGGTTTTGTTAAAAAAAAAAAAAAATCACAGTTTTGTGTGCACACTTCAATTATCTGTACAATCTGACCAGTTTGGAACAGATTTTTTACCTTCATTACATTCACACTTGTGTAGTGCTACAAACACTTTCCCAACATCAACAATTATCAGTTAAACATCTTTGTGCGTGCCGTTATTGCGCGTGCCACCCTTTCCAAATAAATTCTCTGTAATGGTATCAGCCAATCAGCGCTCAGGCAGTCCACAAAAAAGGTCTTTACAATAACTGTACATGTGAGAGATCAATACTGATACCGATACAGCGTAAACAAAATGTTTTTTATAAAGAGAAAAAGCTAACTTTGTTAGTTTTATGGATTGTTACTAGTAATGAAAGAAGATGTATGGGTTGAAATTGTTTTAACAAAACATAAATAACAATGTTTACGTTTTAAAACAATTTTAGGTTAATCATAATTTAAAATACTGGCAAATAATTGTGCACCTTCGCTCCTCACCTCTTCACCAATAAATTCATTGGTAGACCAGTCCTTTCCGCATGGTATCTAGAGAACTCTTACTTAAAAGGAATACTTACCATTTTCAAGTCAACAGTTCAAAGGTCATGGTCCCAGTGGCTTGTAACAGAAAATTTATTTCCACGCAATATGATGAGAATGCTTTTACCTATGACCATGGAAGAAGATATAGTTGTTAATTCTGAAGAGAAAAATATGCCCATTGATTTTGAGGCCATAGGTCAAGTTGACAAGTGCTTGTATCATGAAATTGGTTTCAATACCGTAACGATAAATAGAGAACGGCTTGATCTATTAACATTTAAATTTGTATGCTAGTTACTTGGGAGGAAAAAGCAATGTCTTTTGATTTGGAGGTCACCAGGTCAACGCTCAAGGTCATAGGGCTTGTATCATGAGATTGGTTTGCACATGATATCTAGGGCACTCTGTGACCTATGATAATCCAAATCGGTGTGCTGGTTTGTTAGGAGAAAAGAAAGACGCATTTTGGCTTTGATTTTGTAATAGATTTTTTTTTTGGCACGATGTCTTCATTTACCTAGAATGCATTGACCTACAATCATGCACATTTGAATATTGGTTGGGAGGAAAGGAAGATTCCTATCTATTTTGAGGTTAACATGTCAAAGGTCAAGGTCACAGAGGCTTGTATCATGAAATTGGTGTCTGAATGATATCAGGAGAACATTTTGACCTGTGATCATCTTAATTGAGGCCTGGTTACTTCGGAGGAAAAAAAGAAGCAAATCAAGTTGGAGTTTAACAGGTCAAAGGTCAAGGTCACATGTGCTTGTTACATGTAAATTGTTACCATATAATATGTAGAGAATGAAAAAAATCATATATATAAGTGTGCACTTAAAACTTGACAGGATGAAAAGATTACAAACATCTCTTGTTCTGTTGTAAATGCAGACCCACAGCAATTGTTGAAATGGTGCCTTGGTAGCACAGCAGTAGGGTCGCAGTATGGGGCCGTGTCATCTCTTAGCTTCAACAATGACTGTACCAGACTCCTCAGTGGCTTTGCAAGGGGTCAGGTAAGTGTCTATTGTGGGGTCCTAGGTTTTTCAATTGCTTGTTTACAGAATGGTTTCCCTTAATTTGACTTTACATATAAATCTTTTGTGCACGATTTTTACATTTTGAAAACAATTATTGCCAAACTTTTACAAAATAATTCTCTGTAGGTGCTACAGCTGCAGCGCATATTTTCAAGGTTTTGCACTTGCTTTATATTTAAGGAGTTATTGCCTTTTGTTTTCAAATTGCATGTAATAGCTTCTCCTCCTACATTTAGAGTGCAATTTTGGCCAAACATTTACGCAGTCATTAGCAAGTGCTACAGCCCGTATTTTCTTGGTTAAAAAACTGTGTTATTTCACTTATTTGTTAATGAGTTGTTGCCCATTGTTTTAAATTACATATAAAAGATGTGTGTAACTCTTTTATTTTGAATGCCATACTTTAACAGAACAATGATCTCCAAGTGCTACAGCGCATATTGTCAAGGTTTTATTATTGTGTCATTATCCTCCGCCTAAGAAGGAGGGATATAGTTTTGGTGTTGTCCATCCTTTCATAAGTCCTTCCTTCTGTCCGCCCAACTGTCCTTTTGTCCTGCTGAAACACTTTGATGTTTGGAGCCATATTTTTTAACTGCTTGTGCTGATTTTATTAAAACTCTTGGCTTTTTGGAATTCTTTATTTTTAGGAAGCCTCGTCTAAACGAAAATCCAGTTAAGGTTGAAAGTGTCGTCCCTGATTAGCCTGTTAAGACTGCACAGTGAAATCTGGGAAGACACTTTATGTACATGAATTAATTGGTACTGACTGTTTGCCAATCTATATTCCGCAGATCACTATGTGGGACCTGACCAATGGCAAGCTGATACGTACTATAACTGACGCCCATCCACCCGGTACAGCTGTGCTACACATCAAGGTATACCATTGGTTTTCTGTACAGGCTCACCAACAGGGTTTATCTTGGTTTTTGTCATTTTCAGATTTCTTCAAATAAATCAAATGACAGTCCATTTATATGTTTATTACCCCTTCTTCGAAGAAGAGGGGGTATATTGTTTTTGGCCTGTCTGTCAGTCTGTCTGTTATTGTGTGTGGTTGTCTTTCTGTCCCAAAACTTTAACCTAGGTTAGAGTTTTGTCTTAACTTTTGCATTTTTGATGACAGCATCTTGATACTTGGCATGCATGTGCATCTCATGGAGCTGCACATTTTGAGTGGTGAAAGGTCAAGGTCATCCTTTAAGGTCAAAGGTCAAAAAACACAATCCAAGGGAAGTATTAAGCTTTAAAGGGAGATAATTTCTAAACCTGCCAAATGATAAATAGAAATTTTGCTTCAAAGCGGCGCAATAGGGGGGCGGGCATTGTGTTTCTGACAAACACATCTCTTGTTTTACTATGAAATGACGTGGCACTACTTTGCTTTTTAGGAAATAGATCTGATTAGTGCTATGGCAGTTTAGTACCAGATAAGTGTAATGACAGTTAAGTACTAATTGGGTATAAGCATAATGGTGACTACCATACAATATATGCATGGAAATATGTGCACTACAAATGATTTGAAGAAATTTTTCATTTGATAAATGTTATTGTCATCATGAAACGATAAATTATGTACATTTATTCAGTTGCATATGCTTGTCTCGTTTTGAATTTCAGACTAAAATTAATCTGGACCCCTTTCTTTGCTTCTTCTTTATTAAACGACTTACACAGTAATGTAGGCTACTATAAAGTGAGACTCAATTTGTTGATGAATGCTGTCTCATGGTATATTCTCATTTCAGTTTACAGACAGTCTAGTACTGGCAGTGTGCAGTGACAGTGGTGGCTCGGTGTTTGAACTCGAGTTTAAGTATGTACCACAACCATCAACATAATATTAAGGTTGCCATGGTGTAGTGGAGAAAGTGTCTGCTTAGCAACAGTGGGATCATGGGTTTAATCCCCATTATTGGAGCGTTCTTTAGATCTCCCCAAAAGACACCAACTACTGGTTCAACCCAGGAAACGGACTGAATATTGTTTTAATAAGCCTTAGGTTTTCGATGCAATCAAGCTAATAGAAATAGGTTTAAACAAAGATATTTTAACTAAACATTATAACCCCATATGCTAAAAACAAGAACTATGGCAATTGTAATTTGTTTGTTGAAAGGCATCTTTGTATAATTAGTTTCCATCAGTTGCATTTTCTCATTATTTTGCGTGCAAAGATAACCGTTGTGGTACTTTCATTGCAGGAGACTGATTGGCAAGAGAACATGTGAGTCCAGGTGCTTGTTTTCTGGCAGGTAAGTGATAAATATTGGAAGTAAAGTGTCACCAACACAATAATAGGGTGATAATCAATTTTTTAAAAGCTATCCAGTGTACTCAAGAACCCTGTGAGGGATAGATTGTTAGTAATTAGGGGATAATAGTGACACATACTGTACTGAACTGAGACGCTTATGCACATACAATAAGAAGGGGGTATTCAAATCGTAAACAAATATTTGTTGTATATCATTCCCTATATTTAGTGTGTAATATCGGATAGTGGTTCTCTACAATTATTGTTCAAACTCTGTCCCTAGGATAATAATGGAAATGACCTTGCTGTCAAATGTTTAATTCAGACTTTATAAGTAAAATAAATACCTTCAAATAATTTTGTCTATAAAAGGACAAAGCTCATGGATCTATGTGTATTTGACATTACATAGTGGTCCTCTACTAAGTTTTTTTTAATTATGCCTCTGGGGTCAAAATTGGCCAATGCACCCATGTGTTTATGTGAAATGTCCAATATAGACTTGCATAGTAAGATATGTTCAAATTACGCCTTTCACCAAGAGTAGCCCCAAACCTGGGGTCTTGAGTGTTATACCTCTAAGCTACAGTTTCTCCAGTGAGCGTTCAAGGATGGTCAGGGTCCTCTTGTCAGTGTTAGCTAAAAATAGGCATGGGGACATTAACACATTGTCATAACATGAAATAGATGTGAACTTAAAAATTGCCTGCTCTTGAAATTTTGCAGAATACAGAGCATAATCCACAATGGACAATAAATGAAACAAATTGGTTGAATTGTAAATGGCCAGGAAAGTGCAATACAAGAATAAACCAATCTGCAACTACACTGAGGCTGTTAAACTGACCATCATTTATCCAGTTTATCTGTAACAATACAAATATTTTAATTATTATGTGTGTACATTCATTTCAGCCGTGGTGAGGTGTGTGTGATAGAGCCTCTACACATGAATGTGAATGTGACCACGAAGGACCACCCCATGCAGGACGTCTCCATACTGGCCATGGCATCACTGTCTAAGGTACGCACTCAATCTCATACTGGCCATGGCATCACTGTCTAAGGTACGCACTCAATCTCATGCTGGCCATGGCATCACTGTCTAAGGTACGCACTCAATCTCACCTCCATACTGGCCATGGCATCACTGTCTAAGGTACACACTCAATCTCACCTCCATACTGGCCATGGCATCACTGTCTAAGGTACGCACTCAATCTCACGTCACTCAGTGATTTATAGTGGCCATGGCATCACTGTCTAAGGTACGCACTCAATCTCACGTCACTCAGTGATTTATAGTGGCCATGGCATCACTGTCTAAGGTACGCACTCAATCTCACGTCACTCAGTGATTTATAGTGGCCATGGCATCACTGTCTAAGGTACGCACTCAATCTCACGTCACTCAGTGATTTATAGTGGCCATGGCATCACTGTCTAAGGTACGCACTCAATCTCACGTCACTCAGTGATTTATAGTGGCCATGGCATCACTGTCTAAGGTACGCACTCAATCTCACGTCACTCAGTGATTTATAGTGGCCATGGCATCACTGTCTAAGGTACGCACTCAATCTCACGTCACTCAGTGATTTATAGTGGCCATGGCATCACTGTCTAAGGTACGCACTCAATCTCACGTCACTCAGTGATTTATAGTGGCCATGGCATCACTGTCTAAGGTACGCACTCAATCTCACGTCACTCAGTGATTTATAGTGGCCATGGCATCACTGTCTAAGGTACGCACTCAATCTCACGTCACTCAGTGATTTATAGTGGCCATGGCATCACTGTCTAAGGTACGCACTCAATCTCACGTCACTCAGTGATTTATAGTGGCCATGGCATCACTGTCTAAGGTACGCACTCAATCTCACGTCACTCAGTGATTTATAGTGGCCATGGCATCACTGTCTAAGGTACGCACTCAATCTCACGTCACTCAGTGATTTATAGTGGCCATGGCATCACTGTCTAAGGTACGCACTCAATCTCACGTCACTCAGTGATTTATAGTGGCCATGGCATCACTGTCTAAGGTACGCACTCAATCTCACGTCACTCAGTGATTTATAGTGGCCATGGCATCACTGTCTAAGGTACGCACTCAATCTCACGTCACTCAGTGATTTATAGTGGCCATGGCATCACTGTCTAAGGTACGCACTCAATCTCACGTCACTCAGTGATTTATAGTGGCCATGGCATCACTGTCTAAGGTACGCACTCAATCTCACGTCACTCAGTGATTTATAGTGGCCATGGCATCACTGTCTAAGGTACGCACTCAATCTCACGTCACTCAGTGATTTATAGTGGCCATGGCATCACTGTCTAAGGTACGCACTCAATCTCACGTCACTCAGTGATTTATAGTGGCCATGGCATCACTGTCTAAGGTACGCACTCAATCTCACGTCACTCAGTGATTTATAGTGGCCATGGCATCACTGTCTAAGGTACGCACTCAATCTCACGTCACTCAGTGATTTATAGTGGCCATGGCATCACTGTCTAAGGTACGCACTCAATCTCACGTCACTCAGTGATTTATAGTGGCCATGGCATCACTGTCTAAGGTACGCACTCAATCTCACGTCACTCAGTGATTTATAGTGGCCATGGCATCACTGTCTAAGGTACGCACTCAATCTCACGTCACTCAGAGATTTATAGTGGCCATGGCATCACTGTCTAAGGTACGCACTCAATCTCACGTCACTCAATGATTTATAGTGACCATGGCATCACTGTCTAAGGTATGCACTCAATCTCACGTCACTCAGTGATTTATAGTGGCCATGGCATCACTGTCTAAAGTACGCACTCAATCTCACGTCACTCAGAGATTTATAGTGGCCATGGCATCACTGTCTAAGGAACGCACTCAATCTCACGTCACTCAGAGATTTATAGAGCAAATTGAAAATATCTGAAACTACAAGACCTAATATGTATAAGTATATAACATTGTAGTGTGATAATATTGTGGGGACCAACAAAAATTGAAATAAAAATGAATAAAGAAATTCATATTGATCGTTTATATCTGCATTTAAATGAAAGAGAAAAAGTTGTGACTAGAGAAATAGTTTGAATCAGCAATTTTTTCA
The DNA here is from genome assembly GCA_007657795.1 of Dreissena rostriformis. Lineage (NCBI taxonomy): Eukaryota > Metazoa > Mollusca > Bivalvia > Myida > Dreissenidae > Dreissena > Dreissena rostriformis. Next base: position 82,198 of record VMBQ01002681.1, read on the forward strand.
AATTAACAGTGTAAAATGTCTTACTTAGCCCTTTCCCGCTCAGAAGCTAAGTGAAAATGGCTATTTGCAACCAGCATAAAACCAGAACAGCCTGCGAGTACCTCACAGTCTGTTCAGGTTTTATGCTGTTTGCTGCTCAGTACCTCACAGTCTGTTCAGGTTTTATGCTGTTTGCTGCTAATGAGTATCTTATGGTTGAAAATGAAGCATTGAATCTAGTAAGGAAATGTGTATCTGAGTGGTTAAGGGTTTTGAACAATTTTGTCAGGTGTTGCTGGTGACCTTGAGCCCCCAGTTGAAGGTCGTGTACACCCACCCCCTGACTGGCAGCCCCTCATGTCTGCCCCTACTTGCCTGGCAGTTTGTCATCATACAGGTCAGCGACAGTGACCGTGTGGTTGACCCCATTCTGGTGTTTGCCAGGGAGTCCACCATATACTTTCATCAGGTGAGAACAATGATTACATTTGTTACTTATAGATATGTGTCATCTTTGAAATGGGTTAGACTAAATGATTTAGCCCTGCTCTGGGAAAACTGGGCTTAAAGCATGTGCCTAAAGTGTCGTCCCAGATTAGCCTGTGCAGTCTTCACAGGCTAATCAGGGACAACACTTAATGCTTAAACTGGAGTTCCGCTAAGAAGAGACATCCTTAAAACGAAAAAAAAAAGCAAACTTTTATCCCTGATTAGGATGTGCAGACTCCACTGGCTTATCTGGGACAACATTAACATACACAAATTAGCCTGTTTTTTAAACCCCATTTTTCCAGAGCGAGACTATGAAAATGTTATGAATAGATATCTGTCTACTTTGCTATGGGTTAATCAAATAATAATTGTAAAATTCAGTTTAAATAAAAATGTATGTTTTCATTGATTTGCATGTCCCCCAGTCTATACTGGGGGACATATTGTTTTTGCCCTGTCTGATGGTTTGTTGGTTTGTTACTTTGTTGGTTTGCACAAACTTTAACATTTTGCCATAACTTTTGCAATATTGAAGATAGCAACTTGGTATTTGGCATGCATGTGTGTCTCATGGAGCTGCACATTTTGAGTGGTGAAAGGTCAAGGTCAAGGTCATCCATCAAGGTATAAGGTCAAATATATGGGTCAAAATCGCTCAAAAGGGTTTCACAAACACATCACTTGTTTAACAATGAATTACAAATTTATGCTTTATATTGAGACTAAGCATATAACTGACATTTACAAATCTGAATATGGAACTGTTTGCAACTACGGGGAACTTTACTATGTAAATTTAGAAAAATCATGTTATATCAGTATACTATGATATGCCATCAGTGTAATAATTTGTAATTATTGTCAGTTTCAGTATTATGTGTTTGTTTATGTAGGTGATTGCTTTTGAATCGGGCATTCTTATGTTTTTAGTGAGTTTATTTAACTTAAGATTTGATTGAGACATAAACATAGAAGATATTTGTTGGTTATTGAAGTATTCTGAGCAAGGTTGATTGATTCTGAGTGTTGTGTTTGCAGGTGGTATGCCGCAGTGCCCAGGATATCAAATGTACAGGACTGCAGAAGATGAATGTGCCATACAAGCTCCTCAATGTCACTGTAAGTAGCTTCTCAATGTCACTGTAAGTAGCTCCTCAATGTCACTGTAAGTAGCCCCTCAATGTCACTGTAAATAGCTCCTCAATGTCACTGTAAGTAGCTCCTCAATGTCACTGTAAGTAGCTCCTCAATGTCACTGTAAGTAGCTTCTCAANTAAAATAAAATCTGTTGTGATTTTGCAATTGGCAAAGATACTTTACCTATAGTATTATGATAATATGTTAACAAACAATTGATCAGTATATCCGTTGCAGGACCGTGCTAAGCTTTGTCTGTATATTTGTTTATTTTTTGATAAGTAAATACATGTTGTTTAAAAATGATTCAAATATGAGATAAATGCTACAATAAAGTTCTAATTATATGAATGTTTTATTTATTCACAGTTAAATAATCAAACAAAAGCATGCTAAACACGTTTCACAATGTCTGAGCAGTAATTAAAGCATGTCACACACAATGCTTCAAAATCGGGAAGATAAGATACAAGGAAAGATGTGATACTACGAAACAATGCTCTATCTCTCTTGACTATTGGTTGAATCGTGTTTCGACTGTTTGTCGGTCATCTCTCGTTTTTTTTAAAAAGTATTAAAAATAGTAAGTTCCCACTAGTCGTATTACAGCAATATTACCGACAGCCTTAAGTGCACTATTTGGGTAATAAAATGGTTTTTTGTTTAAAATAAATCAAATATTGAACAGTACCCGTGAATAGCCTGAAGACAAGCAGTTAAATATTGCAATATCCTATTAGGTGTAAGGGTTGTTAGGGCTTGAAAAATCATTTATACATACAAACTGCTGCAAGACTCCTTGAATGAACCTATATGTGTTTGTTTCCAGCACATACAATAGCAGACACTCAATAAGGTAAAACAAAATGGTTGTTTGTATGATATGGTTATCAAAAGTGCAGAAAAGAAGAATAATTCATCATCTATCATAAATAATTTGTATGGTAAGTTTTCAATGACCAGGTCAGATAGCTCAGTTGGTAGAGCACAGAAATACTAATACGAGGATCAGTTTGCGACTCTTCAACTCAACTTGTGTGAGGATAGGTCATTACTTCCTGTCTACAGCCATTCTCCTCAGCAACTTATTAAACTAGGGCAGTTGTAAGTTCACTTAGTACTGGTTAACCAGCTTTCACAGGAAAAGTGTGAGTTTGTTTACCAGCAACCATGATATGACTGAAGAATTGTTGAAAACGTTAAAAATTTCAACTATGCCAACATAACTTTCAAGTTCATGAAAAGAAGTTCTACACCGCAGGGCTGGTTCTACTATTGATGAAGTCTTTGCTCTGTGTTTGCAGTGGATGAACACACGGACGCTGGTTACCATAGATACCACAGAGAAGCTTCACGTAATAGACGTCAGATCTGAGGAGGAACTACAGGTTACAGGAGATTTCTTAGTTCATATTATAATTTATTCTGGATTCATTTCGCATTTTAAAGGGACTTGTTCAAATTTTTTTCAAAATGAGATTTTTTCAATTTTTTGTCACAGATTCAAGAAATAAATGAACAATTTACAGCAGTGTGCGAAAAAACACTAATGATGCAGACTTATACTGAAAATACACTTTCGTTTTCGAAAAATCATCGTTAGAAATTGATTAAATTATAAAGTGTCTCAGACGCGTTTCGATTATAAAATTTCGATTTCTTTTGTTATCGTTATATTTTGTAACAACACATGGATGGTTATACAAAGTATAAAATAAATGGCAACCCTTGTGAAGACGGTTGGTCAGGTCCCCATATAATGTAGTCGTAAAGACTCGACGACGACTCGAACATAAACTCTGAATTACACACACACATACGTAAGATGGATGGCTGAGTGGTTTCGGCTCTTGGCTTTTACTCCATGGGTCAGTGGTTCGAGCCCTGGTGTGGTTAACTTTTTTTCTCTTTTGTTTTTTTACTTTAATTCTTGTTTTTATATTTGAGCTATTAACTTGTAATGTTTATATTTATCAATTCAAAGCATTTAGTGACAAACTTCACAACATGTCAAAATCTGTGAACAAGTCCCTTTAATGATCCATACAAGTTGAATTTCTTTGTCTGTATATTTTTTTATCATTTGGTAAACATATTTTACATATGAGCCTCTCTCTGGGGAAACACGACTTAATGCTTATCAGGGACAACACTTTTCGTTGTTAGGGAATTTTTGTTTAAAGGTAGTCTCTTCTTGGCAAAAATCTAGTTTAGGCGGAAAGTGTCATCACTTATTTGCCTGTGCAGACTGCACAGTTAAATCTGGGACGACACTTTACGCTCATGCATTAAGCCCGTTTTCCCAGAGCGAGTTAAACTCTAAACAGGATATTCCAGCAAAATGATTGGATCAAAGTGCACACCAATTTATGAAAATATGATTGACATAAGCAACTTGTGTATGGCTATTTTCTTTGAACATCACTGTAATGTTCTTGTAACTTAAAACAAGTTTTATATTTGTAAGAGAGTGCTTTTTAGTAAAGAAAGATTAATTTTAATCGCTTTTTTAATTAACAGGATATTGGCCATGTACATGTTTTTAGAATATTTGTGCAGCTAGAAAAGTAGGTTAGTTCTTGTAAATAATTTACAGGCAGCTGTTCTAGTTGTCCAAGGATATCACATATATATTGTAGTAGATAATTGACAAGCCACTAGCTGAAGATAATTGACTTGGCAGTGTTCTGGAATATGCACTTTATTTCAGTTTTATTGACTTGTCAGTCAGTCCATCTGTTTGTCCCAAAACAAATCCTGTTATAACTCAAAAGGTACTAAAACTTAGTTAATAAAAAATAACTAAAAAGGGCTTTAGCTAAGTTAATGAAACTGTTGGAGATCCTTTCTTACAAAAAATGTCCATTTGTTTGTAGATAATTGATTTGACAGAGGTACAGATGATCTACAATACCAGTTTCTTCAAGTCTCTGGCCACTGGAGGAAATGTGAGCCAGGCATTGGTAAACTTCTTTCCTCTTTATATTGAAACATCAGCATAAAATGTGGAACTAATTACAAAAATACACATTTTTGCCACTCTGCATAATTTTCATTAAAATTATGTTTATTTGTAAATAATTGATTAAAATGATGTCCTGATACTTCTTATGCCCCCAAAGGTGGGCATATAGTGATCGCACTGTCCGTCCGTCTGAAATTCCGTCACACTGCGTTTAGGTTTCGAAAAATGTGGAAAAACACATTGCGTTTAGGTTTAGAAAAATGTGGAAAAAGGGGGCATATGTCATCCTATGGTGACAAGCCTTGTTTGTGTTTTGTTAAGTTGTTTTTGATGTCCCTATAGGGAAATTCTGCTATAAATTCTGCTATAAATTCTGCTATAAATTCGCCCTTGGTGAGCATTCTCAAGATCTTTCCCTGAGACATCAAGTTCTATGTTTCTCCAGGAAATAGACTGTAGATTGCATCAATTTACCTTATGGTCTTGATGGAATGAAGCTAAAATAAATTTGGTTTTTATAAGCTTCTTAAGTTTTTATGCCCCCACTGTCTTAGTGCAGGATCAAGGCAGTAAGTGATTGCCTTGACAGTCTGTCCTTCCATGACAGGTTTAGTAGATTGTACTGTTTGGTCAAGCACACACACCCATAGCTACAATTTCTTTGATACTAACAATAATGTTGCTGGTGACCATTCCCTATTCACATACATCCCCAAAACTTTAATTTAATCTTGTCTTAGAAACAGGCTATGTAGCACCAACCTGGGTCGTGTGTGTTTGTGAAACACAGATTCATGTTATTTATTTGAGCTACGTTCTGGGAATGACGGGCTTAATGCATGTGCCTTAAGTGTTTTCCAAGATTAGCCTGTGCAGTCCGCATAGGCTTATCAGGGATGATACTTTCCTTGTTTTATGGTACTTTTCCTTTAAAGGAAGTCTCTTTTTTATTGAATCCAGTTTATGTGGAAAGTTTCATCCCTGATTAGCCTGTGCAGACTGCACTGGCTAATCTTGGATGGCACTTACCGAACATGCATTAAGCCTGGTTCTCCCAGAGCAAGGCTCATTTCCTATCTCACTATATTAGGCATATGCAGGGGACCATGCCTGTTACCAGACCATAGCCAGCCACGGGAACCAGCTGTTCTTGTTGGGCACCAAGGCAGTGCATGTGTACTCAGTCAGAACATGGAGGGAGGTATGTGCATGTCTTAAGGGGACCAGATTATATTTATACGTAATCACTTTCATTTCAAGGATTTGTAGCTTGTTTAACTAGTTGGTATTTTAAGCAGAGGTATTTGTTTCTTTTTATTGTGAAAATGCATAATTTCATAACACATAATTTTGTTCATCATGGTTGCTTGCTTATTCTCTATGTTTTTCACTTCTTGTAAAAAAAAAAGATAACCCATCTGTATATCTTCATGCAGCGTATAGACGTGCTGGTACAGGAAGGTCGATACCAGGACGCCCTTCAACTCGCCAAGTCCTTCTACGACAACAAGGCCAAGGCTGTCGTAGGGCTCACAGGCGGCACTGTGAGGAAGCAGGAAATAGTCTCAGAGCTGGTATGTTAACTACTGCATGGTGTTGTCTCTGTTGGACAGGCATTAAAACAATAATTAAATACTATTCAAAATGATAATACTAGGATTGCAAACTCACCATCTCTACTGCAATGAGGATTTCAAACTCACTTTTGCTTCTGCAATGCAGACACTCTAACCTTAGGGTTCAAACTCACCACCCCTACTATCATTTGGCACTCTTCCATTGAATTTCAAACTCACCACCCCTACTATCATTTGGCACTCTTCCATTGAATTTCAAAATCACCATCCCTACTATCATTTGACACTCTTCCATTGAATTTCAAAATCGCCATCCCTACTATCATTTGACACTCTTCCATTGAATTTCAAAATCACCACCCCTACTATCATTTGACACCCTTCCATTGAATTTAAAATCACCATCCCTACTGCCAGGCTTACACTCGATCTGTCAAATAAGTGCAATGTTTTGTGCTGTCCATTTCAGATCCTGGAGTTGCTATTTGAGTATGTGGACCTGTCTATGACCCAGCTGTGTCCAGACAAGGGCCATATAGAGGAACTGGAGGACTACTTCATGGTATCAGTCTTGTTCTGAGAAAATGGGGCTTAATGCATGTGTGTTACATGTAAGTGTCATCCCAGATAAGCTGGTGCATTTTTCTGCACAGGCGTATCAAGGATGACACTTCATGAATTTATAACCAATAAAAAATATCCATTTTGGTTGAAGTAAATTGTTTACAGTTGTTTTTGTGTCTTAATAAGTACACAATGTCATGTTCATGGCCTCTCAAATATATCAAAATGATCATTTTGAGTGAAAGACGCAAACAGTTGTCCTCGAAATTTTAAAGCTTCAATACAATCTGCAAAATGTAGACCTGTCTATTTCATTGCATTAAATTGTGTTTTCTTCATATTTGTTTTGTCTTTATCTAGTATGAAAATAATTTGCTCTATGTAATAAGTCATAAATACAATGTTTTTGTACTGGAATGTAATACAAACCTATTTTTACTTTCAGAATATTGTGCCAGTGTGTGTGGAGTATTGTCTGCATCTTGCTAGACTGTAAGTAAATAGGTTCCTTTTACAATCCAACAATTATATGCACTTATATGTAATTATGACGATTTTTAATTGTTATACAATATTCTGCTTTCCATTATAGCTAAGATGCCATTTATTAACTTTAAATACATCATTTTTTTTTGTGGATTAAAGGAAACATGAGATTTAAGTTTGTATTATTAAGTATCATACATATTGTTTTTGAGGATTTTTGGACCTCAAAATAACTTTTAACTGGAATTATGTACCAATTAAAACATGAATTTACATTAATGGTCTTTGATTTTTTCCTAGTTAATATTAAAGCTATAAAACAAATGAGCCTTGCTCTGGGAAAATGTGGTTAAGAGCATGTGCGTTAAGTGTCATCCCAGATTACCCTGTGCAGTCTGCAAAGGCTAATCAGGGACGACACTTTCTGCCCAAATATGATTTTTGTTTTGAGACTTACTTTGAAGGACAAAATACATTAATAGCGGAAAGTGTTGTCCCTGATTAGCTTGTATGGACTTCATAGGCTAATCTGGGATGAAACTTTACAACTATGCATTAAGCCTCATTTTCCCAGAGCAAATATAACCTATCAGAAGGTTCCTATTCATGGAATGTGTACCGGCATTGCAGGGACATCCTGTTTGGTCGTATCTATGAGCGGTTCAGCATGGATGTTATCGCCATGGGAACATTCCTGGAGTGCCTGGAGCCATATATCCTTGACGACCGCCTCACCACCATGCCCCCGGGCATCATGAAGGACTTTGTGACCCACTATGAGCAGAAAAGCATGCTGGAGAGTGTGGAGGCCTGTATCGTACACATGGATGTCACCAGCTTAGATATACATCATGTACGTTCCTGGAGTGGACACTCTTATGAATAAAGTGTTTTTATGTCCCCCACTATAGTAGTGGGGGACATATTGTTTTTGCCCTGTCTGTTGGTTGGTCTGTTGGTTTGCGCCAACTTTAACATTTTGCAATAACTTTTGCTATATTGAATATAGCAATTTGATATTTGGCATGCATGTGTATCTCATGGAGCTGCACATTTTGAGTAGTGAAAGGTCAAGGTCATCCTTCAAGGTCAGAGGTCAAATATATGTGGCCAAAATCGCTCATTTTATGAATACTTTTGCAATATTGAAGATAGCAACTTGATATTTGGCATGCATGTGTAACTTATGGAGCTGCACATTTTGAGTGGTGAAAGGTCAAGGTCATCCTTCAAGGCATAGATCAAATATATGTGGCCCAAATCGCTTATTTTATGAATACTTTTGCAATTTTGAAGATAGCAACTTGATATTTGGCATGCATGTGTATCTCATGGAGCTGCACATTTTGAGTGGTGAAANAAACATTCTTCTTCTTAAGCTGCTTCGAGAACACATGAAAATCTGTGGTGAAGAGCAAAAAAAGTTTTACTATTTTGTTGTTTGAAATTTACTATAGTCACAATATCTGTTTAAAAAAAGTGGGCCTTGGGTTTCTTACAATATCTGTTTTAAAAAGTGGGCCATGGTTTTTCGTATGTTTAAGGACGACTTACTGCCTATGAATATTTCAACACTAAGGACAGCTGTTCAATTAACCCATTTATGCCTAGTGGACTCTCCCATCCTTATAAATTGGATCAATTTATTAAAAAAATTAGGGATTTCTAGTATATTTATTTCTATATTTAGAATATTTCGAAAAGAAATTCCTTTAAGCAAACTGCGCAGACCCTGAAGAGACGCTGCATCATGCGGCATCTCATCTGGGTCTACGTGGTTTGCCAAGGCCTTTTTTCTATTCTAGACGCTAGGCATAAATGGGTTAACCCTTTGAGCGCTGGAACCGGATTTTGAAGGCCTTTGCAAACAGTTTGGATCCAGATGAGACGCCACAGAACGTGGCGTCTCATCAGGATCCAAACTGTTTGCTATTCTGATAGTGGTCTTTGAAAAAAAGTGAAAAAAACGATGATTTTAGAAATTCAGCAGACGACATTTTAGCAGACGAAAAAATTTCCCAGCATGCAAAGGGTTAAGATGAACTGCAATCTGAATCACTGAAATTGCTATTTGTGTATAGTATAATTGCACAATGTCCAGTGACCGTTTCCCCACAGTGATAACTGGCATTTTAAATGAATGCATGGTTTGTAGATAATATATTTTATACTGTCTCCTGCCAGGAACAACTGGACTGAAGTGAAGAAATCCTGCTACGAGTGGAACGGTGTCGAAAATTGCACAACAGTGCGGTACTCAGAAGCTATGTCATATCGCTGCTGCCTGCTTCACGTTTGCAATTCAATATCCCGTGACAATTGCTCTGTGGCTGGCAAGTTGAGTAAGAAATGTGAATGGTCAGGGGCGAACTATGGATACATTGGCCGTAAGCATACACAATTTACTAGTAGATTGTTGTCTTTTCGAAGAAGAGGGGGTATATTGTTTTGCTGGATGTCGGTCGATCGGTCTGTCTGTCGGAAGACCAGTTTCTATCCGATCAATGACTTGTGAACGGATTGACCGATTGGCTTGAAACTTCACATGTGCATTGGCATTGGACAGTAAATGGGTCCTATTTAAACTGGGTCACTAGGTCAAAGGTCGAGGTCACTGTCACAATTAGGGTGAAAATCGTTTTCGATCAATAACTTGTCAACGAATTGACCGATTGGCTTGATGCTTGTCATGTTCATTTGCCTTGGACAGTAGATGACCCCTATTGAAATTGGGGTCACTTTGTCAGAGGTCAAGGTCTCTGTCACAATTAGTGTGAAAATCGTTTCAGATCAATAACTCGTCAACAAATTGACCGATTGGATTGATACTTCACATGTTTATTGGCTTGGACAGTTGATGACTCCTATTGAAATTGGGGTCACTAGGTCAAAGGTCAAGGTCACTGTCACAATAAGTGTGAAAATCAAGGCCCTGTTTAGGGATCATATGTCTCCGGCCACAGAACTCTTGCTATATTTATTATTGTTTGAAGTTAAAGGCACACACATGAAATTTTCCATTTAATTTAAAGAAAAAATTACCATAAATTCAATTATAAGCACACCTGAGCACATGGCATTCATGGTGATTGTGTAGGATACCATGTTATCCATTATCGACAGTGTGTGCGTGAGGTGCTTTAACTTTTCTTCTCACGAATTTCCTTCTAAGACCCTTGGCAGATTTTTTTTGACACTTTCTTCAACAAATGATTCTTGGATAACTCTCTTTCAAAGTTGTTCAAATTTTCTGGTCCATGGAATATGTAGGTCACCAGAGCTTAATTGGATTGAAAAAATAAAACTTCATATCTAAAACTACACGGGTCAGGGCTTTAATATTTGGTTTGTAAGATTGTATTTTTCAAATCTCATGCCCCTGGGGTCAAAACTTGCCACGCCCCAAGGCCACATGATTTATTTAGACTAATATGCAAAATAACAAAACAATCTTCTTCCTAAAAGGACAACCAAGAGTTGTCATATTTTTACTTGTAACATCATATGATGGTCTTCAAACTTCTACAAAATAATGCATAAATTATTCAAATAATGCCCCTAGGGTAAAAAACATGACCCACCCTGGAGCTTTCTTGTTTCCCTTTATTAAATTATAGAAACACTGCTCTCAAGAGAATAAACAAACGTCATTGTCACCTAAGGGTATCACGGTTACAGATTTCTCTAAACATATAACCGAAATGAAATAAACAAAACGTTACCGTTTAAACAGTATCCCTATGTCCGTTTTAAAAGCATTAGTTCCATCGTATTTCTAACCTGAAAGTAGTAATTATTTCCGGAAGTTATATTCAGTGCATATCCCGTTAGCGCAATGAAGTCTTAGTAAAACCTTAAAGTATTATATCACCACATTTGTATTTGTCATTCTCTTAAAACAATTTACAGTACGTCGAAAATAATGTAAAATCGACGAAAAATACTGTATCCGAAAACGACACTCCGATTTTTTTTTACCAATTTTGCACATGAAATACAATATGCATATTGTTTGACTGCAAAAAAGAGAGAAAAACCAGTTAACTAGCAAAAACCTAATCAATATATAATTTTGCTTTTCAACATGCTACCGCAGTGCTTTACTTTGCTAATCAATCACTTAAAATATTTCAAGATGGTGGCATATGCACTGTTTTGTTGCCAAGTTGTACGATTTTCGGAAAAGTAGCGAAGATTTTCCGTAAGTTTCTGTTCATGTCCGTGCCATCCGCTAACCAATCAGAAATAAATTACTGTCGAATTCGGTAGTGCCCGGATTTACCTCAAGTACCCGGATTTCGAAGCTCGTCAGCGATTTACTTTGTATGGCTAGTCGGCTACATTATTTACACCCAAATATTTATTTTATTGATATTGACTGTCATTTAAACGTTTACTGTTTTAATGCCCCCAGTAGGTTGGCATATAGCAGTTGAACTGTCTGTCCGTCCGTCCGTCCGTCTGTCTGTGCGTCCGTCCAAAAACTTTTACATTGGTCATAACTTTTGCAATATTGAAGATAGCAACTTGATATTTGGCATGCATGTGTATCTCATGAAGCTGCACATTTTGTGTGGCTAAGGCCTGGGATCACGAAACTTCATAGGGACATTGGTCATGACCGGCAGGTGACCCCTATTGATTTATAGGTCACTAGGTTAAAGGTCACCACCACCACCACCACCGTGGTAACCGCCACCACCATCGTGGTAACCACCACCACCACGGTGGTAACCACCACCACCACCACCGTGGTAACCACCACCACCACCACCGAGAGAAAAAACGTATTCACACAATGGCTGCCACTACAACTGACAGCCCATATGGGGGGCATGCATGTTTTACAAACAGCCCTTGTTTTACAAATTTTCTCATCTGAGTCCTGGGACTCTATAACTTGCAAATCTATGAGTCTCTGAATTGAAAGAACAAGTCAAAATATTAAACTATATTATTTTTTTAGAAATTTCAATGCATTTTTGGGACTCAAATAATTTGAAACTTTGCATCCCCAGAGGTTTTTGTGAGTCCAGGATGCAGGACTCGCATGTAAAAAAATCACTGGTGCCTCAAAGGAGTGGGAGGAATTAAGCATTGCTCCTGTCCTCTGTTTGTCAGAACACCTCCAAGGTTGTGTTTTTGAACGCCTCTTTAACTACTGGGTGAAACTCCTTAAAACTGTCAAATTTTAATAAGCTTAATGGGTAGATAATCTTAATAGGGATTTGGGGCCTTCAAAAATCAAACCGATATCTCTGATGATCTCGAAACTTGGTCATTCGGGATTAAAAACTAGGTCACCAGGTCAGATTAACGGTGTTTTGGCTATATTTGAAGCATTTGAAAACTTTCTTAGAACATTAACATATTGTATTGTAATGGAATCTGGGCTTATTTCGAAAATGTATGGGGTTTGTTTTTAAAAAATGGCTGCCGGTTTTGGTGTTGGGGTAGTTTTCCCATCTTTTATGAAACCATGTGTACACTTCCTACTGAAACAAGTTTCTTTGGGTCTCAGGTGAGCGTCTTATGGCCTTTTGCCTGCTTTTTTTATTGGTACCTCAGCAGACTTTCAAAAAAATGTCCAGTTTTTTTAAAGTATGGAGTCCAGGAGGGAAGGGCAGTTTTCCTTTTTATTATCGCTGAAGTGAAACCTTGTGAATACAATATAAGTCACATTTCTTTTGTCAAGTCATCATGAAGAATACTCACAACATTTGCTAAAATAAAATCTTGGCCGAGTTAAAAAAATGTTCCAGTGCATTTAAAAACATGGCTGCTGGTCATTGGTGGTAGCAATGTTGTATGGCTTTAGTGAAAAACCTCTTTCTCAGAACAGTTAAATTCCTTCAGATCTCAGGTGAGCGCCTGGGGGCTTTTAGCCTTCTTTTAAATCATGTGCACATACGATTATTTATTTATTGAGAAACACTTTATTTATTTCGAAATAAAAATGGTTAATTACATTTTTTTGTATGATTCAAACATGTTTTTCTTATTCTATTTCAGCTATGTTTATGGAGGAAAATGTCCGGACTTGCTTCTATGATTCCTTGAGTAAGCCTGGCATGGTGACCCTGGTTACAAAATTGGTTTACGGCGGTCTGGAAATATTCTTGACTACCCCTTTAAAGGTTAAACCAAATAGAGGTGAGAGTCTTTTTAGCGCGGGTGGCAATTGAGCTTTTTGTTCAACCAATGAATGTGATAGGCACATAAACATTGGATTGACACAAATGAATGTGAATGTACACTTAAATTGACATTCATTATCAACCCATTTAAAATAGAATTGGCATACATGACCTGCACATTTACACTAGGATCGACAAACTTGAATGCACATTTATATTGGAAGTTACAGACACAGCCGGCACATTTATGTTAGGATCAACAGAAATGACTGGAACATTTAACTTTAGGATCATTAGACACAACTAGTACATTTACTTTAGGATTATTAGACACAACTAGCACATTTACTTTAGAATTAATAGACACAACTTGCACATTTACTTTAGGATTAATAGACACAACTAGCACATTTAATTAAGGATTATTAGACACAACTAGCACATTAACTTGAGGATTATTAGACACAACTAGCACATTTACTTTGGTGTGCATTTTAGTCAAATATTAAGTGATTTTACACCATTTGTATTATAGAGAGGATATAAATTTTGTTGGAATCGGTGGATTATTGATTTTATTTCACGAGTGATCATAGAAAATAATATTTTCATGAGTGGCGCAGCCACAAGTGAAAATATTCTTTTTCTATGATCACGAGTGAATTAAAATCGATATTCCACAGAATCCAACAAATTTTCTTTTTATTCTATGCTTTTTTCACTGTTTATTTACATTGTAAAAGAGTTTAAGGGGTGTTGCTGCAGTTTTGCTGATTTTTTTCCATCTAATAACTTTTGCTCAAAATTTATATTCAAGTACTACATACAAATACTATATGAAAAATGAAATAAAAACATAGGGTCACCGGCCTTGTTTTGATTTTATTCACCATTTTATAACATGTACTTTTTCATTAAATCTGAAAAATCTCTAATTGCATAAAAATGATTAATAACCTATGAAATTGGCAACATATTGATATTNCTTATTCTTATGTATCTGTAGGTGTTTCACATCTGTTGTCCTTCATTCTGTCATGTTTTTGCAGAAAATTCTGATGTGTGTTAGACCACATTTTTTTCACATTCATTGTACAACATACTTCCATGTTGATGTTTGACTTGTTTCCTACCTCATGTTTCTATAGGTAGTCCACTTGTGTTGGAGCCATGGACTATATGATGCTATACTGTACGTTTACAACAAGGGAATGTTGGACTACATCACACCGCTGGAAGAGCTCATGTCCACACTTAGAGCTGCTGTGGACACTGGCAAACAACTCTCAGGTACTGAAAGTAATGTTGAACACAGCTCATTTTAACAGTCATATTGGCAATAGTGGTAATTAAATATTTCAAATTTTCTATGGACAATATTTTTTTTTAGTAAATGGTTGAAGCATGAGAAAGACTCTGATCAATAATTACTATTTGATACTTTTGATTGTAAATAGGACTACCTAATGACTTCATTATTGGTAACATTATTGAAACATTTGCAGATACAGAGTTTTGTCCAAGCTTGTTTACCTTGCCGCTTGTATTTGTATTGGAGACCAGTTTACTTTTAACCATTCAAGCACCACTCTATCCATATTGAATGTCGTGTGCAAGTATCTGTCATTCTTGTTGTTGCCAGACCAGCAGATCCGTCTGGGTAACAAGCTGCTTGTGTACATCAGCTGTAGTCTGGCGGGACGGGCCTACCCCCTTGGAGACATTCCAGACCATCTGGTGACAGCTGTCAAACAAGATGTACGTAGTGGTTCCGGCTTTAAATGAGTCTGGGGCTAGGAAAACGGGGCTAAATGCATCAGACACTTTCGGCTATTTTGGAATTGTTCATTTAAAGGAAGTATATAAGTGAAAATCCAGTCTGAGCAGAAAGTTTCTTCCCTGATTAGCCTGTGCAGACGGCACAGGCTACTCTGGAATGACACTTTATGCACATGCATTAAGCCGTTTTTCTCAGAATGAGTCTGAATTTTAAAATGTTACTTAATCACGTAATGACATCAGTCTGTTACTTGTTGTGTTGATGGCGCTATAAATGTAGCTGAATAAGCAGGTAATCATGTTGATGAAATACTTATGATTGTTCTTGTAGTTGTTTTAATGCCCCCACTTTAGAGTGAGGGAGGCTGAATATAGATTTGCCGTTTTCCATATGTCTGTCCCATTTCCTTGGATTTTTATGTAACGCACAACTCAAAATGTATTCCTCCAAAAAGAATGAAGCTTTACAAACATATTTACCAGCATGTGAATTCCCTATTTTGGTTCGGATATTTTCTACTTAACCAGAGCTATGGCCATGTTTGATAAAAAAAAAAACATTTTTTAACTTGTGTTGCACATAATTAAAAAAGGTTTTGCGTCGAGTAGGATGAGACTTTATTAACATATTAACCAGTAAGTGAACTTCTGTACCTCCATATTTTTGTTCGTTTTTTGAGCTCACCTGATTGCTCAGGTGAGCTTTTGGGATCGGTCTTTGTCCGTCGTCTGTTCGTCCGTCCATCCGTCAACATTAGTTTGTAAACACTCTAGAGGCCACATTTCTTGTCCGATCTGCATGAAACTTGGTCAGAAGATTTGTCCCAATGATACCTCGATCAAGTTCGAAACTGGGTCATGCTAGGTCAAATACTAGGTCACTAGGTCAAAAAAAAGAAAAACCTTGTAAACACTATAGAAGTCACATTTCATGCCCAATCTTCATGTAACTTTGTCAAAATGTTTGTCTTAATGATATGTTGGTTGAGTTCAAAAATGGTTCCGGTCCGTTGAAAAACATGGACCAGGTCAAAGCTTGAAAAACCTTGTTTATCTGTAACCACAAAGCATGCAGCTTTGATATTTGATATGTGACAATGATTGTTCAAATCATGCCACTGGGCAAGCTCATTTCACAGGTGAGCGATCTAGGGCCATCTTGGCCCTCTTGTTTCTTTACATAACCAGAGTAATATAATCAAACCAACCATTGACAAAGTTCATTCTTGGGGGCCATGTTACAGTTAAACTTATATTCTTGTTAGGGATAGAAGATGTGATGATGTGGTACAATGATCCTAACCACTGTTGTTGTCCTGTTACAGGTATTCAAGTGTCTTACATGCACACGAGTCAAGTCCCAGTCTGCGGAGGAACCCGACTACCCGTACCTGCGCACGCTGATTGTGTTTGACACACGGGAGTTCCTCAACGTCCTCTCCCTGGTAAACATGGGTCCATAATGAAGTGGATACCAGAAGTAACAGTTGAGCCTTCTTCTGGGAAAATTGGGCTTAATGCATGTGTGTAAAGTGTCATCCAATTAGCCTGTGCATTCTTCACACGCACACTGGTCATATTGAAGTGGTTACCAGATATGATACAAACTTTTGCTTGTTTGATTTGTATCAACCTGTTCTAATAAGTACAAAAGGACATGAAATTAACCATGTTTTATCATCCTTTAAAAAAGTTATGGCCCTTTTTTTTTAACTTAGAATTTGTGTAACATAACGATTATTAATATATAGAGGTTATCAGCTTAACAATTACGTACAGCTGTAAAAAAGAAAGGTGAACATGTTGTCTTTAGTATGTTATATTTTATAGTGGCCCTCTAATATGTTCCATTAAAACTTTGTCAAACTGGCCATAAAAATCATGAAGTTAATATAGAATTTTATAGCAAAATAACTTTATAATATTTAGTATGTAAAAATACATTGTGTTCCTATACAAAGTTTTTAAAAATCATACACCTGGGGTAAAAAATCTTTGATTGTTACATTTTGTTACATATTACGCCAGGCAGCGGTGAGGGTTTGTCACTAATGTAATGAGCTCTAGTTATAATCCATTTCGAAGTTTGACTTACTGTTAAAAGTCATTTGAAAAAAACAACATAAAACAACATAAGTATTGTATGAATGATTTCCTGGAAAAAAAAGATAAGTATTATGAAATTGTGATATTTGAATTTGTTTGAAAAAAATACCTTTGTTTTTCCATAGGCTTTTGAAGAAGAAGAATTCAACACACAAGAAGGGTATGCCAGATTTGTTGTTTTAGCAAAAATAAAAAACTAGGTTGAATTATAACCAACAGCAGTACATGTTTTGTTGCGGACTGATAATATGCACTAGTTGCTGCAACATGAAGTGAATTGTTATGCTTAGACTATTTTGTTCAAGATAATTAAGTTGTGATGAAAGTGATTGGTCTCCTTTTGGTTTAAACTAAGGGAACTATAGGTTAACAATCTAACAATCAAATAGATGCAAAGGTGTCTCAAAACATCACATACAAATGCATTTGTGAGCAAAATTTCTTTTATAAAGATATTTGCTAAAATGGCATTAGGTTGTGTCGCCTGACTATGGTCAGGGGACATAAAGGTGTTACTTGCGTCGGGGGCCGCTTCCGTGGCGTCACACTTTTTGAAGAAGGCTCATAACTTATGTTTCCCTTCAGATGTTGCTTTCACATTTGGTATGCATGTGTATCTGGACAACACCTTTCCATGCGCATACATTTTTTTACCCCTGTGACCTTGACCTTGAACTTGAGGTCAGCTTTCAGGTTTTGAAATCTGCGACCGCGATTCGAAAAAGGCTCATAAGTACTGTGTCCCTTTGGATATTGCTTTCATATTTGGTATGCATGTGTATCTGGACAACACCTTTCCATGCGTTTACAAATTTTGACCCCTGTGACCTTGACCTTGAACTTGAGGTCAGCGTTCAGGTTTTGAAATCTGCGACCGCGATTCAAGTTCAGGTTTCAAAATCTGAGACCGCGTTCAAAAAAAGGTCATAACGTATATATAACTTTATATAGTAATGTCAACTACTGAACATGATACACGTGTCTGATTTGATTACTTTATATAGTCATGTCAACTGCTGAACATGATACATGTGTCTGATTACTTTATATAGTAATGTCAACTACTGAACATGATACATGTGTCTGATTACAGCATTCCTAAGAGACAACATATTGTGGACATACTTCTGAGGATTATGGTGGAAAATGTCGGCTTCACAGTAAGTCAACAAAAAAGTAACAATTTTTAATTCACCTGAGCATGAGGTGGGAAAATGACAAAAAAGAAAAATTTGTTTCAAATTCATGAAAACAAGGTATTTTTTAACAGAACTGCTGAAAAAATAATATTGTTGACTTATTTTCAAAGTTCCAGACTCTCTGGTTTAATAATTTCAAAGGATGATGCAGCAGTTTTTAAGTCCATTAATTTTGAATACAATTATGAACAAAAAAATCACATGATGAAATAAATGACTTATCAAGATTGCAATACAGATACTGCAATAACTATAGAAGACGTGTTCTAACCTACCCAGTATATTGCGTTGTAGCCTACCCAAGTTGGAGTGCTGTTCACATTTCTGGCCCGGCAGATGGCGCGCCATGAAAACACCATCACAGTGAACAAGCTGCTGTTTGAACAGGTAAAGATGTAACAGGGAGGCAGCGTCATGTGTAGCCAGATTTGTAGCTATGAATATAAGGGTATCTGTACAGTCTAACCTGACCAAGTTGTCAACTTGAATGATCCTGCAGTAGGAGGCCAACAGTCCTTTTCTTTCACAACATTCTTTTAAAAGACATGTATTAATAATATTTTTATGACAATCAGAAGAATTGATCATCCTTCTATAAAGTGTTCACCTGTGTTAAGCAGCCACCTTCCTTTAACAGCCTTTTTGGGTACTTCCGATGGCTGGTGTTTAACACAGGTTGACAGAATACAATTTTGGTCGTAAAACAAATCAACCTTGCAACCTTGCATTATTGTTGTTAAATTTTATGTCTACATGAAGATTCAAAATGGATGATTTCTTGTTTGACATTAAAAAAAGGGGAAATTTGAGGAATTACAATACCAGGACCATTGTCCCATTTTAAAGAATGTTCACAATTCATAAATGACAGGGAAAAGGAAAAGATTTTACAATGCTTGTCAGTAGATACAGTTCTCTCTAACTGTAGCAAAAAAATCATTGAAATAAAATATTTTAAAGAAAATTAGCCTTTAAGAAAGGCTAAAAAAAGTGATTTGCCCTGAAATGTGATTTCCATGACAATCTTGATAAACCAATTGTGCTGGTGATCTGACAGCACATGTCAGGGAATAACTCATGGAAATTTGCTGCAAAGATTCAGTGGTCGCTCTTTGAAAACTGGGCTTAATGCATGTTTGTAAAGCATCTTTCCAGATTAGCCTGTGATGTCCTCCAATCAGGGATGAGGCAGACTGCACCGGCTAATCTGGGACAACACTTTAAGCACATGCACATGCTCTCCTAGCCTAGTGTTGGTGTTGCAGGTGCTGGAGTTCCTATGTAACCCTGATGACGAGTCTCGCCATGAGGAGAGGCAGCAGGCCCTGCTTGAGCTGTCCCACGCGGGGGGCCTCAAACAGGTGGACGAGGAGCGCTTCCTGTACCTGGCAGAGAGGGCCAAGTTGTGAGTTCAGCTTCTAAAAAGGTCTCTTGGTACCAAATGAAGGCAATGTTTTGTATGTCAGGTTAGCTCAGTGGTTGGTACATGCGCTTTTCACATTTGTCACCTGGGTTCATCCTTGCTCAGGATTGCAATTATTTATCTGGTTTTGTGGCGTTACCATATTTCTTGTTTTCAGTTAAAAAGATCAATATAAAAGATCAATTATTGGCAATCTGAATTTGTTTTATTTGGTTCAGCCATATGCTTAATTGAAAGTCTTGATTTTAACCGTCATACTTCATATTGTTTGTAGCTATCGTGTATGTGAGCTGCTCTATGAAAAGCGTAGACAGTTTGACAAGATCCTTCTCTGCTACTTGCGAGACTACGCCAGGAAGGTAGGTCTATTGTTCACATTTTTTGAATATACAGACTTGTAGTCTACTGATTGAGGGGTTTCAACAACATGACTTAAATAAGTGGAAGCTGTTCAGCTGTACAAACATACATGTACATTTGAGCCAATACATACTCTGGGAAAAAGGTTCTTAATGCATGTGTGTTAAGTCTTGGCCCAGATTAGCAATGATGACACTCTATGCCTAGACTTGATTTTTGTTACGAAGAGACCTCCTTAAAAGGAAAAATTCCATAAAAGCGAAAAGTGTCGTCCCTGATTAGCCTGTGCCAACTTATGCACATGAATTAAACTCCGTTTCCCCAGAGCTCAGCTCAATGAATTTTCTATGATTCTTAGTCATACTACTCTTGGTGTAAGTTGTATGCTAAACATGAGAATTTGAGAATTGATATCAATTACTAAAATCACTATGAAAAACACATGACAAAAACATCAGCCCTAGAATTGTCAATAAATTTCATTAATTCAGTATAAGTCCAATCATCTCTGGTAACATATAAGATTGTGTTGATATGTCCATACATGATGCCTGTATTTCAGTACCATGCGTTCACGTTTATCAGTTCAATACTGGACAGTGATCTACACAGCTATACATTTTACCTGTATTTCAGTACCATGCCTTCACATTCATCAGTTCCATACTGGACAGTGATCTACACAGCTATACATTTTACCTGTATTTCAGTACCACACCTTCACATTCATCAGTTCTATACTGGTCAGTGATCTACACAGTTATACATCTTACCTGTATTTCAGTACCATGCGTTCACATTCATCAGTTCCATACTGGACAGTGATCTACACAGCCCACAGGAGAAGGCCAGTGTTCAGGCTGAGGCACTTAAACACCTGCAGGTTATCTATCTATTATTATATTTCACTTCAATGCATGCTCTTACAATAGAAAGATCTAATGATTGTCATTTTAATGACAATATAAAAAATACAAATTATTTATAAATCAGCCAGTGAGATTGCTTGAAATTTGTGATTCATGTTATTCTTTTATTTACAACTTGCAATATTAACTTTTTCAGTTCTTGAATCTTGCATACATTAGTTACAGCAAATATTTCTGTAATTGAACTTCGTGTCAGATCCTGCAATAAAACTGAATATTAACATTTCAAGATCATAATATTAAAAATTGATTGTTTACATTAATTATCTCACTACATTGACTGTAATTCTGCAGGAGTTGGTGTCTATAGACAGCAAGCAGGCTGCCAAGATGGTGGTGCGTCACCTGACAGTGGAACTCAAGGACGTGGTGAAGCAACTCCAAGGAGATGAGCGCGTACTCTTCACATTCCTGCAGGGGGTCATGTTGTATAGGTGAGGCATAGATAAAAGAAACATGTGTCAAGTTCAATAATAAACCATTATTGCCTGAAGAACTTTTGGGTTGAGACCCTTCAATTGTCTTAAATTTACACAAATAGAAGGGCATTTCTGCTTTACAAACAGCTCTTGACATCTTTTGAGCCTCATTTGGGGAAAACAGGGCTAAATGCGTGTGCTTTCATTGAATTTTTGTTTTAAAAGAAGTCTCTTCATTCATTTAGGGGGAAAGTGTCTTCGTTGATTAGCCTTGTCAGACTGCACAGGCTAATCTGGGACTACACTTTACGCATATGCATTGCGCCCAGCAAAGCTCTATTGCCTGACACATACTACCGTAGGGATGCGAGTGGCAGTGCCATCAACCCCGACAGCCAGGTGCAAGTCGAGGCGGCCATCTTTGAGCTGTACATCGACCTGCTGTGTCGCTACAGACCCGCTGACGTGTACTCCTTCATCAAGGTCAATGACGGCTACAGACTGGAACAGACCCTAGATGTGAGTGTGTCCTGTTACTACAGCGCAATCAATTGAATAACATTTACATTTACTGTAGCTTTGTCCTACTGCTTTTTAGCTTATGTTTATTTTATCGTTATTATCCCCCGCAAAAGATGGAGAGATATAGACAGGCGTTGTCCGTCATTCTGCCTGTCACAAAATTTTGAAATTGGCGGATATCAATTCAACGAATTTGCGTGTTTTTTTTAAAGACTATCTACTTCAATGTTGCATGATACCAAATCTTTGCATTTCTTATTTAAAAATCTCTGAAATTTAATAAAAAAACTTGAATATTTATTAGCCTGTAATATCAAATCTTGTGATATTACCTATGTGATATGTTAACTGTTTAACAGATTTGCAGAAAGCACAGTTTGTCAGAAGCCACGGCATATCTGCTGGAGAAGGCAGGCGATGTACAAGGAGCATTTGGGATCTACCTACAGGTGAGAATAAAATATCGGGATGTAAAAGGAGCATTTGGTATCTACCTTATAGTGGTGAGCCTCAAATATTGGGATGTAAAAGGAGCATTTGGTATCTACCTTATAGTGGTGAGCCTCAAATATTGTGATGTAAAAGGAGCATTTGGGATCTACCTTATAGTGGTGAGCCTCAAATATTGGGATGTAAAAGGAGCATTTGGGATCTACCTTACAGTGGTGAGCCTCAAATATTGGGATGTAAAAGGAGCATTTGGGATCTACCTTATAGTGGTGAGTCTCAAATATTGGGATGTAAAAGGAGCATTTGGGATCTATCTTATAGTGGTGAGCCTCAAATATTGGGATGTAAAAGGAGCATTTGGGATCTACCTTATAGTGGTAGGCCTCAAATATTGGGATGTAAAAGGAGCATTTGGGATCTACCTTATAGTGGTGAGCCTCAAATATTGGGATGTAAAAGGAGCATTTGGGATCTACCTTATAGTGGTGAGCCTCAAATATTGGGATGTAAAAGGAGCATTTGGGATCTACCTTATAGTGGTGAGCCTCAAATATTGGGATGTAAAAGGAGCATTTGGGATCTACCTTATAGTGGTGAGCCTCAAATATTGGGATGTAAAAGGAGCATTTGGGATCTACCTTATAGTGGTGAGCCTCAAATATTGGGATGTAAAAGGAGCATTTGGGATCTACCTTATAGTGGTGAGCCTCAAATATTGGGATGTAAAAGGAGCATTTGGGATCTACCTTATAGTGGTGAGCCTCAAATATTGGGATGTAAAAGGAGCATTTGGGATCTACCTTATAGTGGTGAGCCTCAAATATTGGGATGTAAAAGGAGCATTTGGGATCTACCTTATAGTGGTGAGCCTCAAATATTGGGATGTAAAAGGAGCATTTGGGATCTACCTTATAGTGGTGAGCCTCAAATATTGGGATGTAAAAGGAGCATTTGGGATCTACCTTATAGTGGTGAGCCTCAAATATTGGGATGTAAAAGGAGCATTTGGGATCTACCTTATAGTGGTGAGCCTCAAATATTGGGATGTAAAAGGAGCATTTGGGATCTACCTTATAGTGGTGAGCCTCAAATATTGGGATGTAAAAGGAGCATTTGGGATCTACCTTATAGTGGTGAGCCTCAAATATTGGGATGTAAAAGGAGCATTTGGGATCTACCTTATAGTGGTGAGCCTCAAATATTGGGATGTAAAAGGAGCATTTGGGATCTACCTTATAGTGGTGAGCCTCAAATATTGGGATGTAAAAGGAGCATTTGGGATCTACCTTATAGTGGTGAGCCTCAAATATTGGGATGTAAAAGGAGCATTTGGGATCTACCTTATAGTGGTGAGCCTCAAATATTGGGATGTAAAAGGAGCATTTGGGATCTACCTTATAGTGGTGAGCCTCAAATATTGGGATGTAAAAGGAGCATTTGGGATCTACCTTATAGTGGTGAGCCTCAAATATTGGGATGTAAAAGGAGCATTTGGGATCTACCTTATAGTGGTGAGCCTCAAATATTGGGATGTAAAAGGAGCATTTGGGATCTACCTTATAGTGGTGAGCCTCAAATATTGGGATGTAAAAGGAGCATTTGGGATCTACCTTATAGTGGTGAGCCTCAAATATTGGGATGTAAAAGGAGCATTTGGGATCTACCTTATAGTGGTGAGCCTCAAATATTGGGATGTAAAAGGAGCATTTGGGATCTACCTTATAGTGGTGAGCCTCAAATATTGGGATGTAAAAGGAGCATTTGGGATCTA
The DNA here is from genome assembly GCA_007657795.1 of Dreissena rostriformis. Taxonomy (NCBI): domain Eukaryota; kingdom Metazoa; phylum Mollusca; class Bivalvia; order Myida; family Dreissenidae; genus Dreissena; species Dreissena rostriformis. The sequence goes on from VMBQ01002681.1 coordinate 106,493, forward strand.
CCTTATAGTGGTGAGCCTCAAATATTGGGATGTAAAAGGAGCATTTGGGATCTACCTTATAGTGGTGAGCCTCAAATATTGGGATGTAAAAGGAGCATTTGGGATCTACCTTATAGTGGTGAGCCTCAAATATTGGGATGTAAAAGGAGCATTTGGGATCTACCTTATAGTGGTGAGCCTCAAATATTGGGATGTAAAAGGAGCATTTGGGATCTACCTTATAGTGGTGAGCCTCAAATATTGGGATGTAAAAGGAGCATTTGGGATCTACCTTATAGTGGTGAGCCTCAAATATTGGGATGTAAAAGGAGCATTTGGGATCTACCTTATAGTGGTGAGCCTCAAATATTGGGATGTAAAAGGAGCATTTGGGATCTACCTTATAGTGGTGAGCCTCAAATATTGGGATGTAAAAGGAGCATTTGGGATCTACCTTATAGTGGTGAGCCTCAAATATTGGGATGTAAAAGGAGCATTTGGGATCTACCTTATAGTGGTGAGCCTCAAATATTGGGATGTAAAAGGAGCATTTGGGATCTACCTTATAGTGGTGAGCCTCAAATATTGGGATGTAAAAGGAGCATTTGGGATCTACCTTATAGTGGTGAGCCTCAAATATTGGGATGTAAAAGGAGCATTTGGGATCTACCTTATAGTGGTGAGCCTCAAATATTGGGATGTAAAAGGAGCATTTGGGATCTACCTTATAGTGGTGAGCCTCAAATATTGGGATGTAAAAGGAGCATTTGGGATCTACCTTATAGTGGTGAGCCTCAAATATTGGGATGTAAAAGGAGCATTTGGGATCTACCTTATAGTGGTGAGCCTCAAATATTGGGATGTAAAAGGAGCATTTGGGATCTACCTTATAGTGGTGAGCCTCAAATATTGGGATGTAAAAGGAGCATTTGGGATCTACCTTATAGTGGTGAGCCTCAAATATTGGGATGTAAAAGGAGCATTTGGGATCTACCTTATAGTGGTGAGCCTCAAATATTGGGATGTAAAAGGAGCATTTGGGATCTACCTTATAGTGGTGAGCCTCAAATATTGGGATGTAAAAGGAGCATTTGGGATCTACCTTATAGTGGTGAGCCTCAAATATTGGGATGTAAAAGGAGCATTTGGGATCTACCTTATAGTGGTGAGCCTCAAATATTGGGATGTAAAAGGAGCATTTGGGATCTACCTTATAGTGGTGAGCCTCAAATATTGGGATGTAAAAGGAGCATTTGGGATCTACCTTATAGTGGTGAGCCTCAAATATTGGGATGTAAAAGGAGCATTTGGGATCTACCTTATAGTGGTGAGCCTCAAATATTGGGATGTAAAAGGAGCATTTGGGATCTACCTTATAGTGGTGAGCCTCAAATATTGGGATGTAAAAGGAGCATTTGGGATCTACCTTATAGTGGTGAGCCTCAAATATTGGGATGTAAAAGGAGCATTTGGGATCTACCTTATAGTGGTGAGCCTCAAATATTGGGATGTAAAAGGAGCATTTGGGATCTACCTTATAGTGGTGAGCCTCAAATATTGGGATGTAAAAGGAGCATTTGGGATCTACCTTATAGTGGTGAGCCTCAAATATTGGGATGTAAAAGGAGCATTTGGGATCTACCTTATAGTGGTGAGCCTCAAATATTGGGATGTAAAAGGAGCATTTGGGATCTACCTTATAGTGGTGAGCCTCAAATATTGGGATGTAAAAGGAGCATTTGGGATCTACCTTATAGTGGTGAGCCTCAAATATTGGGATGTAAAAGGAGCATTTGGGATCTACCTTATAGTGGTGAGCCTCAAATATTGGGATGTAAAAGGAGCATTTGGGATCTACCTTATAGTGGTGAGCCTCAAATATTGGGATGTAAAAGGAGCATTTGGGATCTACCTTATAGTGGTGAGCCTCAAATATTGGGATGTAAAAGGAGCATTTGGGATCTACCTTATAGTGGTGAGCCTCAAATATTGGGATGTAAAAGGAGCATTTGGGATCTACCTTATAGTGGTGAGCCTCAAATATTGGGATGTAAAAGGAGCATTTGGGATCTACCTTATAGTGGTGAGCCTCAAATATTGGGATGTAAAAGGAGCATTTGGGATCTACCTTATAGTGGTGAGCCTCAAATATTGGGATGTAAAAGGAGCATTTGGGATCTACCTTATAGTGGTGAGCCTCAAATATTGGGATGTAAAAGGAGCATTTGGGATCTACCTTATAGTGGTGAGCCTCAAATATTGGGATGTAAAAGGAGCATTTGGGATCTACCTTATAGTGGTGAGCCTCAAATATTGGGATGTAAAAGGAGCATTTGGGATCTACCTTATAGTGGTGAGCCTCAAATATTGGGATGTAAAAGGAGCATTTGGGATCTACCTTATAGTGGTGAGCCTCAAATATTGGGATGTAAAAGGAGCATTTGGGATCTACCTTATAGTGGTGAGCCTCAAATATTGGGATGTAAAAGGAGCATTTGGGATCTACCTTATAGTGGTGAGCCTCAAATATTGGGATGTAAAAGGAGCATTTGGGATCTACCTTATAGTGGTGAGCCTCAAATATTGGGATGTAAAAGGAGCATTTGGGATCTACCTTATAGTGGTGAGCCTCAAATATTGGGATGTAAAAGGAGCATTTGGGATCTACCTTATAGTGGTGAGCCTCAAATATTGGGATGTAAAAGGAGCATTTGGGATCTACCTTATAGTGGTGAGCCTCAAATATTGGGATGTAAAAGGAGCATTTGGGATCTACCTTATAGTGGTGAGCCTCAAATATTGGGATGTAAAAGGAGCATTTGGGATCTACCTTATAGTGGTGAGCCTCAAATATTGGGATGTAAAAGGAGCATTTGGGATCTACCTTATAGTGGTGAGCCTCAAATATTGGGATGTAAAAGGAGCATTTGGGATCTACCTTATAGTGGTGAGCCTCAAATATTGGGATGTAAAANCAACCAATGGGAAAGACATCGGACCTCGGACAAATCCGATAAAATTTGACGAGGTCCGATAATATTTCCCAAATTGTCGGACCTCGTGTCCGACAAAAAAAAACGTCGCCATCTTGACTTCCTTTACTTTAGATCAAGTTTTGCCAAATGTCTTCATAGAACGGGTTTTCATTAAGTTGTTATTTTATTGTATTTAGAATTGTTAAACATTGTGAACGTCATAATTATACGTCATAATAATAAAAATAAACTCTACAAAAGGTATTTTCTATTCTTTGGTAAAGAAAAACGGGGTCCGATAAAATCTGGCGAGGTCCGACAAATTTTAAAAGTTATCGGACCTCGTGTCCGACAAGATTTTTTCGTCTTTCCCATTGGTTGATCACATTATCACACATCTGTACCAGGAAACATGGAAATGTTCCTATAAGACAAGTCCATCCCAAATTGATATGAATAGTTGGAACACTATATCTCCCAGCACAGGCATGTGCTTATGACTTTATCACATTATCACACATCTGAACCAAGAAACATGGAAATGTTCCTATAAGACAAGTTTATTCCACATTGATATGAATATTTTGAACACTATATCTCCCAGCACAGGCATGTGCTAATGACTTTATCACATTATCACACATCTGTACCAGGAAACATGGAAATGTTCCTATAAGACAAGTTTATCCCAAATTGATATGAATATATGGAACACTGTATTTCCCAGCACAGGCATGTGCTAATGACTATCACAGTATCACACATCTGTACCAGGAAACATGGAAATGTTACTATAACACAAGTCTTTCTCAGCTTGATATGAATATATGTAACACTATATCTCCCAGCACAGGCATGTGCTAATGACTATAACACAATATCACACATCTGTACCAGGAAACATGGAAATGTTCCTATAAGACAAGTTTATCCCAAATTGATATGAATATATGGAACACTATATCTCCCAGCACAGGCATGTGCTAATGACTATATCACATTATCACACATCTGAACCAGCAAACATGGAAATGTTCCTATAAGACAAGTCTATCCCAAATTGATATGCATATATGGAACACTATATCTCCCAGCACAGGCATGTGCTAATCACTATACCGCATTATCACACATCTGTATCAGGAAACATGGAAATGTTCTTATAAGACAAGTCTTTCCCAAATTGATATGAATATGTTGAACACTATATCTCCCAGCACAGGCATGTGCTAATGACTTTATCACATTATTACACATCTGTATCAGGAAACATGGAAATGTTCTTATAAGACAAGTATATCCCAAAGTGATATGAATATATGGAACACTATATCTCCCAGCACAGGCATGTGCTAATGGCTGTATCACATTATCACACATTTATACCAGGAAACATGGAAATGTCCCTATAAGACAAGTCAATCCCAAATTGATATGAATATATCGAACACTATAGCTCCCAGCACAGGCATGTGCTAATGACTATATCACATGATCACACATTTGTACCAGGAAACATGGAGACGTTCCTATCAGACAAGTCTATCCCAAATTGATATGAATATATGGAACACTATATCTCCCAGCACAGGCATGTGCTAATGACTATATCACATTATTACACATCTGTACCAGGAAACATGGAAATGCTCTTATAAGACAAGTCTATCCCAAATTTATAATAATTTATGAAACACTATATCTCCCAGCACAGGCATGTGCTAATGACTGTATCACATTTATATACCAGGAAACATGGAAATGCTCTTATAAGACAAGTCTATCCCAAATTTATAATAATATATGAAACACTATATCTCCCAGCACAGGCATGTGCTAATGACTGTAACACATTATCACACATCTGTACCAGGAAACATGGAAATGTTCCTATAAGACAAGTCTATCCCAAATTGATATGAATATATGGAACACTATATCTCCCAGCACAGGCATGTGCTAATGACTATATCATTATCACACATCTGAACCAGGAAACATGGAAATGTTCCTATAAGACAAGTCTATCTCAAATTGATATGAATATATGTAACACTATATCTCCCAGCACAGGCATGTGCTAATGACTCTATCACATTATCACCCATCTGTACCAGGAAACATGGAAATGTTCGTATAAGACAAGTCCATCCCAAATTGATATGAATATATGTAACACTATATCTCCCAGCACAGGCATGTGCTAATGACTATATCACATTATCACACATCTGTACCAAGAAACATGGAAATGTTCCTATAAGACAAGTTTATCCCAAATTGATATGAATATATGGAACACTATATTTCCCAGCACAGGCATGTGCTGATGACTCTATCACATTATCACACATTTGTACCAGGAAACATGCAAATGTTCCTATAAGACAAGTCTATCCCAAATTGATATGAATATGTGGAACACTATATCTCCCAAAACAGGCATGTGCTAATGACTATATCACATTATCACACATCTGTATAAGAAAACATGGAAATGTTCCTAGAAAACAAGTCCACCCAAATTGATTTGAATATGTGGAACACTATATTTCCCAGCACAGGCATGTGCTAATGACTATATCACATTATCACACATCTGTATCAGGAAACATGGAAATGCTCCTATAAGACAAGTCTATCCCAAATTGATATGAATATATTGAACACTATATCTCCCAGCACAGGCATGTGCTAATGACTCTATCACATTATCACACATCTGTACCAGGAAACATGGAAATGTTCCTATAAGACAAGTTTATCCCAAATTGATATGAATATGTGGAACACTATATCTCCCAGCACAGGCATGTGCTAATGACTCTATCACATTATCACACATCTGTACCAGGAAACATGGAAATGTTCCTATAAGACAAGTCTATCCCAAATTGATATGAATATGTGGAACACTATATCTCCCAGCACAGGCATGTGCTAATGACTATATCACATTATCACACATCTGTACCAGGAAACATGGAAATGTTCCTATAAGACAAGTCTATCCCAAATTGATATGAATATATGGAACACTATATCTCCCAGCACAGGCATGTGCTAATGACTATATCACATTATCACACATCTGTATCAGGAAACATGGAAATGCTCCTATAAGACAAGTCTATCCCAAATTGATATGAATATGTGGAACACTATATCTCCCAGCACAGGCATGTGCTAATGACTATATCACATTATCACACATCTGTATCAGGAAACATGGAAATGCTCCTATAAGACAAGTCTATCCCAAATTGATATGAATATATGGAACACTATATCTCCCAGCACAGGCATGTGCTAATGACTATATCACATTATCACACATCTGTATCAGGAAACATGGAAATGCTCCTATAAGACAAGTCTATCCCAAATTGATATGAATATGTGGAACACTTTATCTCCCAGCACAGGAATGTGCTAATGAGTATATCACAGTATCACACATCTGTACCAGAAAACATGGAAATGTTCCTATAAAACAAGTCCACCCAAATTGATTTGAATATGTGGAACACTATATCTCCCAGCACAGGCATGTGCTAATGACTGTATCACATTATCACAGTTCTGTACCAGGAAACATTGCAATGTTCGTATAAGACAAGTCCATCCCAAATTGATATGAATATATGGAACACTATATCTCCCAGTACAGGCATGTGCTAATGACTATATCACATTATCACACATCTGTACCAGGAAACATGGCAATGTTTGTATAAGACAAGTCTATCCCGAATTTATATGAATATATGGAACACTTTATCTCCCAGCACAGGCATGTGCTTATGGCAATATTACATTATCACACATCTGTACCAGGAAACATTGAAATGTTTCTATAAGACAAGTCCATCCCAAATTGATATGCATATATAGAACACTACATCTCCCAGCACAGGCATGTGCTAATGACTATATCACATTATCACACATCTGTACCAGGAAACATTGAAATGTTTCTATAAGACAAGTCCATCCCAAAATGATATGAATATATATAAAACACTATATCTCCCAGCACAGACATTTGCTAATGACTTTATCACATTATCACACAACTGTACCAGGAAACATGGAAATGTTCCTATAAGACAAGTCCATCCCAAATTGATTTGATTTAGTGGACTTTGTATCCTTTTCCAAATCAAATATAAGACTTTCTTTGTTTCCACCAAACATGTATTTCATAATAATTCATTTTACATAATACATGTTTCATGAACAATATCTCACAGTGCATTATAATTTAGAATAAATATACAAATGGTCACTTTTCATGAACAATATCTCTCTCTTCGTGGATTATTTTTCTAGAAAGAATATATAATGAATAAAGAATGAATATAGAAATGATGTTTATGCAGTTTACTGACAATTTTGTCAAATTAATAAATTTCGCATATCATTTTATTTTGTACAAGTTCTTCGCTTTGTTGATTATATTGTCTGGTATTTTAAAATTATATTTTTGTATGAAAAATCAACAAACATACAAAAAACAACACATACATACCTTTTCAAATCATGATGTTAAGTCTCCCTGCTGTACTTGCTACAAATCATGTTGACAATAGATATGTTTGCCTTGAATTCAGTTTATAATCAGGAGTTGCAACTGTTGGTATGGGTCCCCTAAGGAGAGCTTCCCTTGATATAAAAAATCCTTGAAGAGCTTCCTTTTATATACCAATCCCTTGTCCTGTTCTGATTCACACCTTACACAATCTGGGTGTCATCTCCTAATTTACAAGATTGTTAGCAGTGTTTCCATGTCTCAGTGCAATTAAAGGGAGTTAAGAATAATAATTTGCAAGGGAAGTAATTTTCCTGTACTGAATCACACCTTTTACAATCTGTATGTCATCTCAAAATTAACAGGATTGTTAGCAGTGTTTCCATGTCTCAATAGCAATTAAAGGGAGTTAACACTGGTATTCTGCAGGGGAAGTAATTATGTCAGCTAATTGGATATTGGTTGATTTGTTCAATTGATAATGTGTGAGTTTAGACAATTAACTATTTGTAATGTTTATGTACTTTGTAACTGTTTTCTGCATAATTTGTATAAGTTTACTTTCATTATATTTTATGTTGTCATTTCATTATATTATAATATATTATTATATATCATATTATTTATTATATTATACTATATAATATTATATGATATTATTTCATTGTATTATATTATTTCACTATATTGTTTAATTATATTATATGATATTATTTCATTGTATATTATTTCATATTATTTCATTTTAAATTATATTATACTATTATAATATAATATATTATCATTAGTGAATTGTTTTCTGGTATATCTACCCGATGACAGTTTTTCTTATCAGAAAAACTAATACATGTCACAAAAGTTAGAATTTATTAACATTAATCTTGGCTGAAGTTATTCACATATTCATGATGTTGTGTGTACAGTCAACTGTATAGTCAGCTAAGATGAGATGATAATTTCCTTGCAGACTCTGTCTGGAAAACTGAAAAAGCTGACAGAAAATCTTCTTGGCAGCTCAAAAGAAGGCAAAGGTAATACAGACTTTTAATTGAAGACACACATTAATTATTTTAAAACTAATACATTTTTTTGTATATCTATTATCATTGTAACATACTCAATTTTATGTATTCGTACTTTTGCCAAATATTCTTGATACAGATTGAGTTATAAGGATCATATAGAATTTTTAATACTGTATGTTAATAATGAAGATGATTATTAAAATGATGATATAGAGAATATTATGTGAGTTTTGGACAAAGATCAAGTTTATCATGCGAGGCTTAGAACCATGGTAGCGCAAGGCTTGCCGAGCGCTACCATGGTTCGAATGGAGCATGATAAACTTAATCTTTATCCAAAACTCACATAATGTTTGTTCTATTAATCCTATTATTTCCTCCCTTTTTTCCATTAATAATGATCAAATATCACATTTTTTGACGATTTTGTTCTTCCATACATTTTTGGAACAACCCGAGTGTGGTCTGAAAATAGTGATAGTATAAAGCTCAAGTTTATACGATGGTTGTTATACTATCGATTTTCATCCGGTAATAGGATAAAATGATTGCCATCATGAGGAGTAGGATGATGACCATGAGGAGGATGTTGATGATGATGTTAATAAATAATGATGATGATAAAGTGAATGAGTTTTATTACAATGATTATCCCCACACTTTTTGAAAAAAAGGTGGGGATATTGTGGTTATCTCCGTCTGTCCGTCTGTCTGTCTGTCTGTCTGTCTGTCCGTCCGTCCTGGCCAATATCTCCTCCTACACTATTAGCACTAGAACCTTGAAACTTACACACATGGTAGCTATGAGCATATGTGCGACCCTGCACTATTTGGAATTTTTATCTGACCCCTGGGTCAAAAGTTATGGGGGTTGGGGTGGGGCCGGGTCAGAAATTATCACTCATTTTTTTAGGTTATTTTACATTAACTTCTTTATTTCTACACCGATTAACTTCAAATTGATACTGGACCTCTCTTATGACAATACGGTCAATCTCAACCATGCATGGCCCCAATCCCAACCCTGGGGCGCCCCGCCCACATAGGCCACACCCACCAAAATTTGCCATTTACTATAATTTCTTCATTTCTACACGGATTGACTTCAAATTGATACTGAATTTTCTTATGACAATATGGTCAATCTCAACTATGCATGGCCCCATTACCAACCCTGGGGCGCCCCGCCCACATAGACCACACCGACCCAAAATTGCCTTTTACTATAATTTCTTCAATTCTACACCGATTCACTTCAAATTGATACTGAACTTCTCTTATGACAATACGGTCAATCTATGCATGGCCCCATAACCAACACTAGGGCGCCCTGCCCACATAGGTCACACCCACCCAAAATTGCCTTTACTATAACTTCTTCATTTCTACACCAATTCACTTCTAATTGATACTGAACTTCTCTTATGACAATACGGTCAATCTCGACTATGCATGGCCCAATTACCAACCCTGGGGCCCCCTTCGGTCAAACATTCGGTGTGGGGATACGCGTCGGCCTCTGCCGCGCCATTTCTAGTTTTTAAAGTGATCATACTGATGCTAATTCTGTTGTTGTTGTCCAGATGCTGGTGGCCAGTTTGGGGAGGTGGAGGCGGTGTTGCTGGTGATTGTCCAGCTGTGTCAGCGCAACTCAAACAAGATGGATGAGCCGTCCAGGGAGGTGAGAGACCAGACAACAGAATGTTGTACTCTCACCACTAGTCTCAGTTATTGGACTTTATTTTAGAGAGTTTAACAAAATGAGCAGTGTTCAGTGAAAATTGGGTTTAGTGCATGTGGGTAATGTGTCATCCCAGATAAGTGTGTGCAGTCCACGCATGCTAATCCGAGTCCACACTTTCCGCCTAAACTGATTTTTTTTTTACAGAAGTCTTCCTTTAAAGAAAAAGTCCAATAAAGCGGAACGTTTCTGTAATGACACTTAATGCACATGCATTAAGCCCAGTATTCCTAGAACAAGACTCAAATATAGACAATGAACAATATGATGCATATAATTTATTGGTCCCAAAATAAGTATATAAGTTCTTTAAAAGAAATTCATACACAAAATTCACTTAACTTACTGATACGGATCTTAAAACATTCACTTGTGATTTCCACAGTTAGCTAACTCTGAGACAACAATGTTATTTGGATTTTTTTTGTGTTGTGGCAAACAACAAGCCTATTTAAGCCTCATTCTGGCAAAAACAGAGCTTAATGCATGTGCATAAAGTATCGTCCCAGATTAGCCTGTGCAGTACTCACAGGGACAACACTTTCCCCCTGAACTGGATTTTTGTTTTGAACAGATTTCCTTGAAAGGAAAAATTCCATAAAGGCGGAAAGTGATGAAATTATGTCAGCAGCAACACGCCATTGGCCAGAAGGAAACTCAGGCTTTCAGTCTTCAACAACTGTTAACATTTTCTTGGCAGAAAAAAATTGATATACAAATATATCATCCCCTCCCCGCGAAAATGGCCAACCTCAATATTTACAATTTTTCAGGAGAAGGAAAAAACTTCATTTTTTTTTTTTTTAATTACAGAATGAAGCTAAAACTTTGCATGATGACTTTTTAGATACCGGTATCCCTACATGTGTCATAATGTTTGAAGTGATGTGTGACTGTTTCTGTAGTCATATGAGAAAATTGTCTAACTCAAGCTTTGACTCAAGCTTTAAGCTTGAGTTAGACAATTTTGTCAACTGCCGCTAACTTGTTTGCATTTAGTTTGGAAATTTTCGCACACATTTTGTCCAATCAATCAAACTTCGCCAAATGATCACATGGGATTAACTTTGTAAGCCGATTGGATAGGACCTTGGAATTCTTCGCGGGAGAAGCGGGCCGTTTTCGCCATTGCGAAAATGTCAAAACCCGTTTTCGAGCCAAAACTGAGATTGGCCATTTTCGCGGGGAGGGGACAATATTGTAAGCCCTTAAAGTCACTTGTATGTGTAATTCAGTCAGTGAATTTGGTTAGGGTTGGTATTTCAGGCTCTGTGGTTTCCCCTGCTGGATGCCTTGATGTTCCCACAGAGGAGGATCAAGGATATTGACAACAAGGATATACTCACTGGTACATGGACTGCTTCTACTCATTACATTTTAGCCTCATTCTGGGAAAATGGGGCTTAATGAATGTGCGTAAAATGTTGTCCCAGATAAGCAGTCCCCACAGGCTAATCAGGGACAACACTATCCGACAAAACTGGAATTTCGCTTAGAATAAACTTCCTTTAAACGAAAAATGCCATAAAAAGCTTAAAGTGTTGTCCTGATAAGCCTGTGCTAACAGCACAGGCTAATCTTGGACGACACTTGAGGCACATGCATTTAGCCCAGTTTTCCCAGAGCGGGGCTCATTTGTTATATCCCCACTAGGTTTGGGCGCATGTATTTGAATCACTGTCCCATAAGTGGGTCAGTCTGTCCCAAAACTAGTCTGGACTGTTACTTGCATGCATAGAAGGATTTTGAAATAACTTGGCTCAAATATTTACCGATGTGGCATTCAGGAGCAATGTGTCTACTATTTTTAAGGTCAAACTTTGAGGCCTAAGGTCACATTGCAGAAATTTATTGTTAAAATTAGGCTTGTCTGCTAAATAACGAGACTTTGAATTAAATATTAAGAATAACATGGCACAAATATTTAACTTTATGAGATGTTTCACCCATAAGAACCACAAAGGCTACCATCAAGGTCAAGGTCAATACCTGAGGTTAAAATGAAGACTTTATTGTCAAAATAGTGCCTGTCTGCTATATAACTTGACCATGCATTGAAGGATATATCCACTATGCCACTGTGACCTATATCAAGGTAGTCTGCACAGGCTAATCAGGGACAAACTTTCCACCAAAACTGGATTTTTGCTAAGAAGAGACTTCCTTTCAACAAAAAATATCATAAAAGTGGAAAGTTTCATCCTGATAAGCCTCTGCGGGCTGCACAGTCTTATCTAAGACAGCAGTTGACACACATGCATTAAGCCCAGTTTTCACAGAACGAGGCTCAAATAAAAGTAATTCTATAAACGACTTTTCAATTACTGTCGTTGATGAGCAGCGTTCAAGCAGCTGACCCACCACGTGCTCAACAACATGATGGGTCACATCGCCCTGCCTGCCATCCTGCACAAGATCATGCAGGACCCCGCCTATAACTCGGGCAAGTTTGGAGAGATACGAGAACTCATACTGGGCATGCTGGAGACATACAACTATGAGCAGGTAACTCTAGATAATTATTTTTGATTTCAACATACTCTTGAATCTTTAGATTGAAAGCTTTATTTCACAAATTGGGAAACTGTTTCAAATCCTAGAGAGGCAACACATCTAACATACCTCAATTAGTTATTATTCAAAAAGATTTTTTGTAATAATCATTCTTTCATGTGTATAGAAGATTTTTATTGATAACATTCCTAAATTTTGAATTATTATTTATTCATTTACACTTCTGACTGTTCTTGTTAAGGATTATTCTGACTTTTTTACATTATTAATTGAATGGTCCTGTGTCTTTGGAAAGCTAAGTTATCCCTGCCTTTCAGACATTGATGATCACGTGCAAGAACCTGTTGAACCACGACATCCACCAGAACCTGCGCAGTCTGACGACCATCGCTACCAAGGGCTACATCCCCCGGGGAGACCAGTGCCGGATCTGTGTGAAGAAGTTCATACACCCGCAGGACACTGATCTCGTCATAGTGTTCAGGTAGCCATCACAGATAGAATTGGAGCCTGGTTCTGGGAAAACTGGGCTTAATGCATGTGCGTAAAGTATTGTCCCTGATTAAGTTGTGAAGTCTGCATAGGCTAATCAGGGACGACACTTTCCACTTTTATGGATTTTTTTTGTTTTAAGGAAATCTCTTCTAAACAAATATCCAAAGTAGCTGGAAAGTGTTGTCCCTGATTAGCCTGTACAGTCCACAGGGATGAAACTTTACGCACATGCATAAAGCCCAGTTTGCCCAGAACGAGACAAATTGATTTTTGATGCATGTTTCTTGTTTCTTCCCTGATCCTGTGTGTCATTTACTTAGAGCATTTTCCATAATTTCACCCTGCAAATGTAGTTGGTGCAGGGTTATACTGTTATCACAATGTACCTGCAGGTGTGGCCACACGTACCACAGTTCCTGCCTGCAGGCGGTGGGCTCCCTACACGTGCTGGGAGGGGAGGACACGTACGCCTGCTACCTGTGCAGCCATACCCAGCGGGGCCAGGTACAGAGCACACGGTTCCACCGCTCACTGTCCAACCCCATGAGCACCAACCAGCAGCTGGCCACGAGGACTGACAAACTCAGAGATGTAAGATCTTATTGATCTGCATGAAATGCCATGAATAATCATAGATTGTGTTGTCAAGGCTCTTTTAAGGATCCATTATTATGTTTATATGAAATAATTGACCTATCACTAACAATTTTAAGTATAGTGTGATACATAGTAAATCGGGGGTATAGTGGTTTAGCAGACACAAATTTATCAAGAGAAGTTCTCCAGCCCTTTTAATTTAAAACTTTCAAATTTTATATGGATTTATCATTTTGAAATTAAGTTGCGCATGTGCGATTTTTATCATCTTACGTTTAAAATTACAGAAGTTATGACCCTTTTTATGTCCCCCAGTCTATACTGGGGGACATACTGTTTTTGCCCTGTCTGTTTGTTGGTTTGTTGGTTTGCACAAACTTTAACATTGGCCATAACTTTTGCAATATTGAAGATAGCAACTTGATATTTGGCATGCATGTGTATCTCATGGAGCTGCACATTTTGAGTTGTGAAAGGTCACTGTCATCCTTCAAGGTCAAAGGTCAAATATATGGGTCAAAATCGCTCAAAAGGGGACATAGTGTTTCACAAACACATCACTTGTTCATATAAGAATTTCTGTAACATTATTATAATCACTTAACACTTTATTACCAAAAATCAAGATCTCTGAAACTATTACTTCCAGATGTGTTATATTTGTTATGTAGCATTGTATATTGGCCCTCTAAATAGTTTCATCTCACCTCGAACCTGAGAGCAGAACTGGCCACACCAAGGTTGTAAAATAGTTTCTATAGATTTATGTTTGCAGCAAACTAGAAAAACTTTTCCTCTGAAACCACAAGTCATGTAAGTTTAATATTTTGTATGTAACATTGTTATCCCGTTCTCTACAAATTTTGTTTGGATAATTCCCATGGGGTCAAAATGGCCAAACACCAGGGTTGTTTTTATGCCCCGAAGGTGGGCATATAGTGATCACACTGCCCGTCTGTCCGTCCGTCTGTCCGTCCGTCTGTCCTTCTGAAATTCCGTCATATTTTGTGTTTAGGTTTCGAAGTTCATAACTTCTATGTCGCTTCATATGTAACCTTCATATTTGGTATGCATGTGTATCTCATGGAGCTGCACATTTTGAGTGGTGAAAGGTCAAGGTCATCCTTCAAGGTCAAAGGTTAAAAAAAAAATCAAAGCGGCGCAGTAGGGGGCATTGTGTTTCTGACAAACACATCTCTTGTTTTCATTGTCACAACTTGCTACATATTAGTAGAATGAGGAGTTGTCTGGCACACTGTGACAAGCTCTAGGTGGTAGGTCACACTGTGACAAGCTCTAGGTGGTAGGTCACACTGTGACAAGCTCTAGGTGGTAGGTCATACTGTGACAAGCTCTAGGTGGTAGGTCATACTGTGACAAGCTCTAGGTGGTAGGTCAAGCTGGACAGAAGTCAGTACACTCCAAGTCCTTTATATTGTGATTGTAGTTGCATATGAGCCTCACTCTGGAAAACATGGCTTAATGCAGTGCCTAGGGTCATCAGAGATTAGCAGACAATAATCACTGCCTAAACTGGATTTTCGCTAAGCAGAGATATATTTCATTTGACCGAAAAATATCATTAAAGTGGAAAGTGAAGTTCCTGATTAGCCTGTGCAGACTTCACAGGCTAATCTGGGATGACACGTAATGCATATTCATTAAGCCCCGTTTTCCAAGAGTGCGGCACATATATATGCCATAACACAATCAAGTCCAAGTTGTGTGGAGTTCCAACACCTGCATGTCTTCCATTTCAGAGTTCCGGGGATCCTGAGCACGTGCAGCACGTGGACGCAGTCAGACAGGCCATGAGGACTCCTTCCAGGGTAATCACCACACCGTCTGTTGTTGTTTTACCTCATGGTTGAATCATACTTTAATCTAAAATTATTATTTTAACTAAAATCATCATAGACATTTCAAAGAAGCTGGACTTAAGTGGTGCGCACCTGTTCATCTGCCAGTTAGATTGTCTGTCATCCGTCAGTCAGTTTACCATATTGTTTATGCACAATATCTGAAAACTCTTTTACCTACAATTATGCAAATTGTTATGATGGTTACATTTTAGGAAAGGAAAGGCCTTTTGATTTTTAGGTCGACATGTCAAAGGTCAAGGTCACAAGGACTTTAATCATAAAATTAATTTCCTCAGGATATTCTGAGAAAGCTGAAAGCTTTCATCATGAAGATTGATATGTTGTCACTTGGAAGGTAAGGAAGACAACTATCTATTTTGAGGTTTTCAGGTGAAAGGTCAAGGGGAGTGTAACGCAAAATTCGTTTCCGTACCATATCTAATTTGGTTACCATATCTAGAGTACACTTAAACCTATATCATCTAAACTGGAAGTCAAAGGGCAAGGTTACAGGGGCTTGTAACTTGAATTTTGT
The DNA here is from genome assembly GCA_007657795.1 of Dreissena rostriformis. Classification (NCBI taxonomy): domain Eukaryota; kingdom Metazoa; phylum Mollusca; class Bivalvia; order Myida; family Dreissenidae; genus Dreissena; species Dreissena rostriformis. The sequence continues at coordinate 122,747 of VMBQ01002681.1, forward strand.
TTACACACAATATCTAGTGAACACTTTGACTTATGATCATCCACAGTGGCATTCTGGATACCTGGAAGGAAATGAGCACACAAAGTGATCAACTGGTCAAAGGTCAATGTAACAGAGGCATGCAATACTAAAAAAATCTATAAACAATTGCATATATTGAAGATTTGGCTGAAAGTGGAGAAGGCATACCAACATCTCTTATTTAAATCAAGAAAATACAATTTCTATAAGGTAAATTATAACGTGTTGAGTCTACATGTCTATTTCCTTGTTTCAGCTGGGTTTGCTATCTGAGCTGTCCAAGTCTGGCCCTGCCCGCAGTAAGAACCTCACCTCCAGTGTCTTCCAGCAGGACCGCTTCAAACTCAACCTGGGGGCTCCCTGCCTGTTCAGTGCGGCAAAATGATTATTAACACAAAAATTGCCATAGATTCGGACAAAAGTGTTTGCATTTTATTTAAACAAGTGGAACAAGAGTGCTGACTAAGATAAATGTTAAAAATATGTGCTTTTCATGGATAATCATCAATGGAAATCCTTAAAATAATGAAGCATTTGTAACCCTTTTCATAAATTACTTGTTAAATACGCATATTAAATTACGCTATAAACTTTCAAAGCCTGAATGGTCCATTGGTAGCGAGTGAGTTTTTCGCTTCCAAAGGTCTCGACTACAAATCCCAGTGAGGGAATTTTTTTTTAAGCAAGCTTGTTTTCTTGCTTGATAATAATTTTAGACTAGAAAATAGTGAAGTCTTCTTAGTTGCAAAATGTATTGACATTCTTCAACATTACGAAAATCTGTGAACAAGTCCCTGTAATATTGGTTGTTGTATTGTTTGTGTTAGATATCTGTTTTTGCATTAGTATTATTTTATCATGATCAAATTGTGCAATACTATTAAAAAGATGCATTAAACTATTAAAAAGAGAATTTTTGTATTGTCCTGTAATCCTGAATTGTACATTTTGACGCTCATGCATTGAACATTAATATATAGGTATATTTGAATCTACTGTTTGCCTATTGGCTTTATTTATTAAACACAGAAAACAGGTGGTCTATATGTCTTCAGATTTACATACCTTATTAGCCCCCTACTGTTTAACTGGAGGGAACTATCTGTTTACACACTGTCCGTCTGTCTGTCCGCCCAAATCTGGATACTGCGATAACTCAAAGTACGGAAGCTAGGTTGATGAAACTTGGTATGTGGATAGAGGCAATATGCGGAATATGTTCGTTATCTAAGAAGTTAATTCAGACAAATGTTTGGTTTCTAAAGGTTAAAATATGAGTCAAAACTGTCAAAAAAATCTGAATCATGATTACTTAAAAAGCACTGATGTTAGGTTGATGAAACTCAGTATGTGGATAGAGGGGCATTTTAATAGCATAAATACGTTACCTGCTATCTTATA